>JANJGK010008283.1:0-27299 GCA_039081455.1 Macrobrachium rosenbergii
AACTATTTAAAGAATTATAAGTGGCATGAACAGGCTCTTTTCATTTAACAATCAGTGCCACTAAGGTTAAATTTAAGACCAAGGGGCAAGATCACCAAATGGTCAAAAACACAGCAATAACATTCAAAGAGGATAACGAAAATACAAAAAAAAAACTTAAGTATTTATTACAAATCAATCTTAACCTAATAAACCCATAAAAATAACTGATTAAGGGTGTACAAAAGACCATTACCTAAAAATACTTTCTTTTACAAGATATTCAAAGAGCCAGTCTCAAAGAGGAGGAAGGATAAGAACCTATTCCTAGAAAGCCCCTGAAATTTAGTAGAAGGGAACAAAAGAGGAAAAGAAACTCAATCCTAAATTGCATAAACACATAATATTCACTTGCATAATAGTTTATAACCAAAGATGCTTTAATTAACCCAACACTAAGCTGAAAACACTGAATTTGTAAGAGTAGCAGCACCATGCACACAGCTGTCCAACAACAGTTCCGGAGTCACTAGGGGTCTGCACCCAGAGGATACACTGGCCCGTGTCAGTAACGTCTTCAAGAATAAATTTAGTTTATATCCTTATTGGCTATCAAAACAAAATCAACTGTTTTCACAACTCCAGGAGGTTAGAAGGATGAAGGCAGGGGACAGACAGGATGTCCTCCAAGGGCAACTGGCTAGTCCCAAGATGCAAGGGCATAGGTAAAGCGGAGCACAAACATTGCCCTCCACAACACATGGAAAGGGCATCTGACCAAGGCGCAGAAGATGGCCCTCAGTAAACACAAGGGACACAGGTGCAGCAATGTCTCCAGGCAGAGGAACGCCAGCAATGCCCTCCACACTACATAAGAAGGGAGGGCCTCAGATACAACAAAGGCCTTTAAACTGTAGGAAATCTCCAATGCATTAACATCCTGCAGTAATATGGTCAGCAAAACCTCCACGTTAAGGAACCAAATAAACACTGTCTTCTTCCCCGGCCAACGGTCCCCACAAAATGTGAGGAAACGTACAGGAAACCAACAAACAAGCATCCAGCCAAATAGATACATTGAATGAGGAAAAACAACTCTCATGGGCAAGGTGCCACTTAAATATTAACAACCTTAAGGTGGGTACACGCATGTGAACCGAACCTTGTATTGTAACCGATTCTTGTAACAAAAACGCAAGTGTGGACGGTTCCTTGAACCCGAACCCCGAACCCGCAAGGTTCGAGGCTCCGTTCGCCCTCCGTCCTGGCAATTGTCGGTTTTTGGGCCCCGAATCAAAGGGAGGTCTCTTTGCATGTTACGCAGTGTGTGGACAGGACCTGTATTTTCACGCGTATCAACAGAGGTTGCTAAACTTGTTGACACCGACTATGAACAAGGCCGTCCATAGTAGAGTCCCTTGTTTTGGTCAGTCTCATGCCCTTGGTGTAAGTACGTATATGTCTACCATGGCTGATTCGAGTGAGGAAGAGGTCCTTCAATTTATTAGTTATTATGAAGAACTGTAATAGCTTCTCTCATATGTGTGTCATTTTTTTTAATTTTAGGTCCTACCAGTTTTATAATATTCTCAAAATCTGTCGAAGACATTCTGGTGAAATTTTTGTAGTGGCCAGAAACTTCTTGGAATCTCATGTCAGCGAATAACTCCCGACCACTGTATTCTACCCTTCTAGTATATAACCTTGAATGCCACCATCTTCTTTTATTTCACTTCATCTTCGTTAAATAATGTATATAAATATACGCGGAAGCTGCTACTTGCATGGTGGCCATCGTCAGTAAAAAACCCGGACAGAGACAGACTGATGATCGCAGTGAATTGCAATGAAGTTATGTGCTTAACGTGGGTACGGTTCGTCCTCAACATTTTGACACCTTGTAACCGTATATGCGTAACTCAGTTATACATACAAGGTTCAGCTCTCATGTGTGTATCCACCTTTAGGTGGGAATGAGAAGAACCTTAACCAGTTTTTCTTGTGGCATAAAAAGAAAATTAAATTTAAATTAACTGTACAAATTTACTTTTAAGGCTACGAATAAAACTTAAACAAATTATTACAGTTTCCCACCAAAAGGAAAAAAAAAATAATTTTTTGTTTAAAAGAAAGTATTTAAGTAACAAAAATGATCAAAATTCAAATAAAAAATGTGAAAAGGTATTTATGAGAAAAAGGCAAACTTTATGTTAGGTCTAATACTTGTACCAAAACAAAACAAAGTTATAAGTAAAAGATAGAGAACCTGAAAAGTAAGAATAGTCATTAACGTTGAGGCATTGTTTGAACTATTACTAAACAGATTAAACCTTCTCAAAGGCTCTAGATAAAGCATCAGGCACACCATTACTAATACCAGAGATGTGTTGAATACTAAGGTTATACTCTTGCAGAATAAGACTCCAGCATAAGATGCACTGATTCTTGTTTCTTAATGTATTTATAAAAATAGCGGACTATGATCTGTTAATACATTTACTGGAGTTGGAAAGGATAATAAGAATACTTCAAAAGGAATAAGAGATTTTACTAAACAATGCTTCCTTCTTTATGGTAGAGTACCTCCTATCTGCTGGTAACAACTTCTTTGAGAAATACGCCTCAGGATGAGTTGCTTCATTGGGAAGCCTTTGAAGGAGGACAGCACCTAAACCTACACCACTAGCATCTGTTGCCAAATAAAAAGAGAGAGAAAAGTTCTATGAACTTAATAATGGGAAACTCATCAAAGAAGTTTTTAACTTTTCTAACAATTCCTGACACTGGTTATCCCAAATAAATTTTACATCTTTCTTCAAAAGATTAGTTAAGTGATGAGCAATGTCAGAAAATTTTTTCACAAACCTGCAGTAATAACCTACCTTGCCCAGAAAAAGTTTTATTCCTCTCCTATTTTAAGGTGCTAGAAATTGTGAAATTGCTTCCACATTTGCTTTCTTAGGAGCAATCTACCCAGGCCTATCTCGTGCCCAAGATAAACTACCTTAACCTGAGCAAAATCACTCTTCCTTAAGAAGAACCTCAAATAGAGCTCTAATTCCTTTTAGATGAGTCTCCCAATCATTGCTGTAAGTTATTAAGTCGTCGATGTATACTACACACCCTTCAAAATCACAAGTGATAAACTTCATGAGTCTTTGAAGGGGGCCAGCTGCATTTTTCCTGCCAAATGGCATAACTTTGAATTCATACAGCCCGTCACCCATTCACAAGCACAGAAATTTTCCTTGCCCTGGGTGAAAGGCCGACCTGCCAGTAATCAAATTTGCTAGTATATCTAGCAGACCCAGCAGGGTTGATACAATCTTCCACCCAAGGCCATGGGAAGGAGCCTGTCTTCATAATTGCATTAACCTTGTGATAATCAAAGAACACACACACGGCTGTCCAACAACAGTCGGGGTCACTAGGGGCCACTAGTAAGAGCAATGCATCAAATAAGCTAATTAAGGAGGTGAAGCAAATAGTTAAAATGCTTTAACCTAAAAAAATGAGATGCCATTACTTTGAATGTGACTTAAACATATAAAGAACCTGCTTTTGCAATAACAGATGAATTCAATTTGAAATACACATTAGCATGCAGGATAAATAAAAATGGAGCTAGGAAATGTCTCAGCTGTGGGCTGGAGGACAAACTTAGCTAATAACAAAGGGTGTGAAAATTATATCTTTCATAGATACAATTTCTGGTTAGATTACAAGCTAGGAGACAATATAGGCATCCTTCTCTGGGCAAGGTGCTGAACCATTCGCATACCACAAGAAGTCGCAGAGCCCCTTAGTGATAAGACACGAGAACGAAAATGCAGTTTCAGTTTAGAACATTCTAGAAGGTGAACTGGTTATAAATCTGGATTTGAAGAGAACAGTTGTGCACGTGTACCTCATGACGCCTTGGAGTACAGAGGGCGTCGACTGAGAGTGCGTTCATACGTGCATTGCATAATGAATATAATGGGAGTGACCATTGAATGAGTGGGCACTGCAATCCGTTATTGGTATAATTTAGCTTATGAACTGTGCAAAAGGAAGCAGCACACATGGAGGCTGTTTTCCAGAGGACTTTTGTGAAGTGAGTACAACTCATAAACATTTTAGTAGTCTGAAAAAACTCTATCCATGTTGCAGTGAAATCTTGTGGTTATGCATTTGTATTTTGTGAATTTGGTTTTTAATATGACGCTGTTCTTTTACAGGTATTCCTTCCTCCCTCTGTTTATGATTTGAATGACAGATGAGTTATTTCTGTATTTTCCTTAAATAATTGGGTGTTTATGATTTTGGACCTTGTTTCCTTAGAAGAATTTTGATAGTTATGTTGAAACATTCTTTTCCAATTCTTCGTAATTTTTAGAAGTTATTTTCGTTATTTTTTTTTTGTCAATAAAGATTTAGTTTTGTACCTAGTATCTCATTCCAGTAGTCCTTAGATTTTAGTTAGGGAGAGGTATGAATTATGATGTCGGCTCACGCTACACGATATCATACCATATCTTGGGAGAAGCGAGATACCAACCTCTGTTCTTAAAACGGAGACTTAAATAAAGTATAGGCTTAAGGATTGGCCTATTACATTTATATAGGACATGGGTGCCATGCGAGAGCAGCGGTGCTGTTAACTACCTGAACCTTCTATGCCTGCTACTCCTCTTCCTCCTTGCTTTCCTTCGCACTTTAGGCTTAGGTCTTCTTGCTGGAACCTGGGAACACGGCTCCACAGGTGGCTGAGAAGATCCTTGGGCCAGGTCTGGGCCTGCAATAGCACTATCCCTGGGACCTAGGCCTGGAGTGTCTATTGATATGCCATCAACTGGTGAAACAGGCACTGAGTTGGCTACTGCCTTGGCTGCTGTGACAACCTGGACAGCGGTGGTATCAACTCATTCTGCTAGCTTTCGTTGCATGGCCTCCACATCAGTGACCAGCTTAAACAGGACTTCTTGAAGAGAGTCATCCACCAGAGTCTTGTCTTCTGGGATTAGTGGTGAAGAGGAAGAGATGGCTACAGGTGCAATAGGTTTGCAGGTTACAAGGACCACCTCAGGCATGGGTTGCGAGTCCTAGCTGGGGAACGAGCTTCCGCTGAGGTCAGGGGAATCTGGAAAAAACCATACTAAATATCGGACTGGCACTGGTAGCAGGGTCAGGCTGGTAGTCGAGAGGGGGGCCAGACTGGGATCTCCTGAAGGGAGATTGACACCGTGCTCTGGCACTGACTCTAAGGCAGGCTAAGGCACAGGTTGCAAAGAACCAGAGTCTGGGTGGAGCACTACAATGCCTAGGCATAGGCAATGGCTGAGGCTCAACAGTGGAGCTGGAATAAACATCAGCACCTGAAGGAGACTCAAAGACAGTAGGACCCATGACTGGCCCAGAGAAGGGATGGGGAGGGGCATCCTGTCCCAGGAGGAGGTCATAGCCTCCAGGAATATGATCGGCCACTCTAATTACACAAATCCTATTTCTGTGGGGACTGGTGACCCTTTATTGGACAGTCAAGAGTGTCAGCCTCCAATTATTGATGCCTTCAATAGTTATGGGCTTGTCTTTGATGATGGCTCCACTGAGTACCTTGTCTCGCCGTAGAAGGGAGATTTGAGCACCAGGACACTGAGCAATGACGGTGGCAGATTTCTTTCCAGGGCAATCCCTGAAATTTGGGGAATGTCCGTAATCCCTGAAATTTGGGGAATGTCCGTATTTCTTACAAGTAGGGGAGTAAACCTGGCTACAGTCTCTAAGAGGAGCAGTTGCAGTATGGGTAGGCTAGGAGTTCTGATTAGAGGGGGGCCTTTGACATGGCTCCCCTTTAGCTTTGCACCAAGCTTCTAAATACCCTACTTTCTTACAATAAGTACATAGAGGTGGATTAGAGGGTTTGTTTCTTGGTCATACTGACAAGGCAGTGGGGTCAGGCAGAACTATGCTCCTATTGGAGGTGATGGAGGATGGCTGGTACGTCTCATGCGCATCGGCCAAGTGTCAGCAGTGAGTAAATAGTCTTGGCTGTTTCTCATTAATCCTCTCGCGCTTACGGGGGTTCCTATAGCGCTACCTGATATGTGACTTATGCCGTGGAGGGAAAAGCGGGGCTCGCGCGGAAAAGTGTCTTTGTGAAAATTGATACGTCCAAACTATAACTGATATATGCTTCTGGTTTGTTTTATGATGTCGGCAAATGATTGAATTTTTTCCTAAAGCAATCAGAAAATCTTTGCAAGGTTTAGAAATAAGAAAAAAGACGTGATGAACGTGAAATTTTAAAGGAAAATCGTAGATATTTTATTGAAATAATCATGCGAAATATAATAATTAGGTTTGGGGAGTTTACTTTATATATAAATTGTGTGAAAATGTTTGAAATTTCACGTGGAAGCAATAATTTTTCTCTAAATGTGTGTGCTAATTAGCCGTTACCAATTACAAAACGCTAATTTTTTGCAGAGTGCAATTTTCAGATTTTTCAGTCTACTTATGTTGACGTTTCGTATCGTACCTAAGTAAGGAATAAAGATAGAAAAAAATAGAGGTGGCATTAGAAAGCTGAATAAATTTTCTACAAAACGCACAAAAGAAAGATATATGTATTGTTAAAATAAAATTAAGCAATTGTCGTTAGATTACGGACAATTTCTTTTCTAAGAAAATATACAGCAACGATTATTATATAGAAACGTTGATATTTTTACACTTTGCTGGTCAGCACGATAAAGTACAAAGAATGACCGGTCGAATGATGTATAATACATGCACATTGAAGTTATTTACATATGCACAAATAAACATACAAAAAATTATCCACCTATGCATAAATTCCGGCCGAACTACGGCGTTCAATGCATATATGTATATATGTATATATATATATATATATATATATATATATATATATATATATATATATATATATATATATATATATATATATATATATATATATATATATATATATATATATATATACGCTGACATTTTTCGTAATTACTCGGTAATAAATAATGCTAGAAAAAAGTGAAAACTTCATTTTCTTGTAGGTCCAAGATCTGCCCACACAATGATGCAGTCCTCGTGTTCTTCAGGTGACTTTTTGTTTGGTGAATTTCCCCCGAAAATAACTTATGGATGACTCAGAAATCGTGTCATAGGAGCACTTACAGCAAAAAACTTTTTCGACGCATTTTCGCATCATCGGATCACCAGAGTGTTAATGTGAAGAGCCTTTTTGTAGGACCAGTCGGACCAGGTTTGACTGATCTCCTTCGGAAGACCTTGCCATCTTTGCCTCCAATGCTAAGGTGTAATCTCATATGCCATTGTTACGGCCTTCCTGACCTCAAGGTTTCTCTTGTCACGATTTTCTGGGGAATTTAGGGCGTCCCAACCCTTTCTGGCCATGTGCTCTGCTAGGGCCATGGCCTTCTTAGTATCAGTCGGATTGTACTCTGAGAAAAGGGTTTCTACGTGTTCCAGCCAAGCCTCTGGCTCTGCATCATTCCGAGAGGCATAAGGTGGCTGATATTTGAGATAATGGAAGGAATGGAGACCGAGGTTGGATGATCGGCTTGGAGTTAGACCAGTGCCAAGGCACTGTCCTGCTTGGATCTTTCGAGTTCAGTTTCCTTCTCCTTCAAAGCTAGTTGATGCTGCCGCTCCTTTTCCTTCTCTTGTGCCACGGCTAGCTCATGCTGTCTTTGGTTTTCTTCTTGCTCCTTTCTCCCTCACTCCAATGCTAGTTCATGCTGTTGCTGGTTTTTTTCTCTTGACGCCCCTTTTCTTCAGCCTTTCCAGCTGCAATTCATACTGTTGTTCTTCTTCTCTGGCTTTCTTAGTGGCAGCAACCTGATATTGGACCCACTGAGACAAATGCTCCCCTCTTAACCCCATTCTTTTCCCTATCTCCATGAATGTTTTGTGCTTCTCAGAGGACATGTTGCTATTTGCTCGTTATATTAGCTGGGCTACACTTGGGTACTCGTAAGAGTGCGTGGGCCGTGCAAACAATTATATGGAATAGAGAATGGTACTTGGGCCAGTGCAACATAGGCAAAAGTAGATGGAGTACCGTAAGGCAATGTACTTAAGGCAGTAATTTGAGCAACACCAACGCATACTGTGAGAGGTGTCCCTAAAAAAGGTAGCACAGTAGATAATGTTGGTAACTGGGCAAGCATATGCACGTTGTTTTTGAAGAACAATAGGCTTAACTTGCACCAGGTTAATAAAAAGGATGCCAAAATTTAGAGGTGTGATTGGTTTTGAGGAACAGTTCACTGTTACGAAGAACAGCAGGCTCGTTCACGAAGAACAGGTAGAATAAAATGGCATGCAGTAGACAACAGCACATGCGTAGGCTGTGCATATAAACACAGGAAATGCTTAACATGTGCATGGGCAGAGCCAGCTAAGAGCAGAGGTTTTGTTCTGAAGAACGAATTGCTTAGCTTACATGAGGCGCTCAATAGGCTCGGCCTACATGCAGAGGTGAGGGCTGTTCACAAGAACAGTTAAAATGGACATTCAGTGCAACAATAGGCACAAGATTAAGCTGTGTTAGCAACACGGAAAATAAAATGAGCATGCATGTGAAAGTTTTAATTTAAAAAGAAGTGCCTGGTGGATACGGTCACAGGACATTTACCCTGGGATTCTCTGCCAGGAATCCCACTTGCATGTGAGCAGCTGTTGTCTTTCTCACCACCTCTTGCCTCTGAGCAATTGTGTGATTTTCAACCTCGTATCTGCTAGGCACTTCTTTTTAAATTAAAACTTTCACATACATGCTCATTTTATTTTCTGTGTTGCTAACACACATTAATCTTGTGCCTATTGTTGCACTGAATGTCCATTTTAACTGTTCTTGTGAACACCCCTCACCTCTGCATGTAGGCCGAGCCTATTGAGCGCCTCATGTAAGCTAAGCCATTCGTTCTTTAGAACAAAACCTCTGCTCTTAGCTGGCTCTGCCCATGCACATGTTAAGCATTTCCTGTGTTTATATGCACAGCCTACGTATGTGCCGTTGTCTACTGCATGCCATTTTATTCTACCTGTTCTTCGTGAACAAGCCTGCTGTTCTTCGTAACAGTGAACTGTTCCTCAAAACCAATCACACCTCTAAATTTTGGCATCCTTTTTATTAACCTGGTGCAAGTTAAGCCTATTGTTCTTCAAAAACAACATGCACATGTGAATGGAAGTGTCGTTGATTTTTGTGGTTGGGGTGTGTGAGAGCTAGTTGAGGGTCAGATGTATGAAGCATGGATTGTCCAAATCAAGGTTTGTGTCAGAGGTACGAACAGTGTTCCTGGGTTTTGTGCATTTGTGGAAAGACATATTCTTCATTGAAGAAGACATCTTGTTTTGTTGATATGAGAAGAGGTCCTTAGATGTGAGGGCCCGAGTCTTTCTTCCTAACTTTTTGATTGAAAGAGCCATCCATATGACTCATGTAAGTCCCTATGCCAGTTACCTAGGCATAGAAAAGTCCCTTAGAAGAGCATGTGAACATTTATTTTGGGTAGGGATGCGTAAGGATGTCATTAGTTTTGTAAGTCAATGTCATACATGCAACATGTTGAAGAGTCATAGACATGCCATTCCTAAGGCTCGATTGTGGCCATTGGTGCCTGTTAACTTTGAGTGTGTGCATATGGATGTAGTGGGACCAGTCCCTCCCATGCAAAGGCAGTACAAGTATATTTGTGTGTTCATGGATGCGTTCACACGTTTCACACACACACACACATATTTGTGATGGCTGATAAATCAGTAGGTGCGGCCGCAGAAGCTCTGCACTCCCTAGTGTGTAGGTTCAGGTGTCCTAGAATGCTTATTAGTGATAATGGGCACGAGTTTGTGAATGAGGTGATACTAGAGCTTATAACCCTCATGGAAGTGGGCCACATCACCATCGTGTCCTATTAACCTTCAGCCAATGGGCTAATTGAGTCCCATAATTGTGAAGTGATGAATATTCTCAAATATCTAATGGGGGACAATCCGAACCAATGGCCGTCACCATTGCCGGCAGCTGAGCTGGCGATCAACATAGCCTATAACAGCTCAGTTAGGTACACACCCTATTTCCTAATGTTTGGGCAAGATGCTAGACTGCCGTACTTGGTGGTCCTGGACCCTCAACAAATGCAACTCTATAGTGTAGAGCAATACCAGGTGCTGTTTTATAACTTGACCTGAAGAGTCTTTTAGACCATCCAGAGACTATTGTTGAAGGCCAATGAAAAGTACCAGACACGGTACGGCAGGCTTTCCACACACACATGTATCTGATACAAGTAGGAGATAGAATTTATCTAAAGAGACTGCAGCTGCAAGAGCACAAACTCGAGCCTACCTACTACAACCCATATTGTGTGAAAAAAATCAAGCACAACACTACGGTTATTCAACTAAATAACAAACCAGCGTCAGCCTACCTGGGACTAACTGGGTATTTGGGAGAAGACAGTGAGGAAGAAATACGTGCATTTGTAGGTGCCATGCTGAGAGTGCAAGAGCGTGTGCACAAGCATAGGTTATAAGTGAATGTACCCTCAAAGGTGGACAGAGAAGATTATTGATCGATTTTGTATGCAATCACATCACATCCTTATTCAGTGCTTCAGTCACATACCAGATGGTGTTTTATTTCATTGCTTACATCATTATTTTTGATGGATTGAACTACAAAACAATGTCGTATCATTTCGGGTATTATAAATGATGTGCCGTATTGAATTGTTAATCTTATTTGTTGAAAATTGTACCCTATCCCACAGGTGTCTTAATTTCACAAAATTTTTTTGTTGTAAAAATTTCAATGTTCTTATGTCATTGGCGATATGTTTAAAAATGTTTTATTATTTGGTGACTGTTGTCTGAGTTACATAAATGAGTTCAAAAATCTTTCATGTTATGTGTGTGCAATGTCCAGATTTAATGTTGATGTTATGATTGCCAAGGGAAGTGTTGAGATATTATGTAAGGTTGTATTGTCACCGGGATTGAGTAACCATGAAAAATTTCAAGTCCATCGGGCGAAGGGAACAGGTCGAAAACTGAGTTACAAGATTTGACCCAAACAGACAGACAGACGCAGAAGTCGAAGTCACATAAAAGCATGTAAAAACACAATGAACACCTTATAATTCGATATCTTAAGATTTATTGAGATGTAAATTTAATAGACGTAATCAGAAATAGATATACGACATAGGGACGAACGAAAAAGAAACCATTATTGCATTTAAAACTTGACGTCATAAACTTCATGAAACTGCAATATAATTCCAGTTTTGATCAACTGTAGTAAATATATAATTGTTCACTACGTCATAAGTCGTACCATCGATCGCACAAAAAAATTCTTACCCTTTTGACGTAATACTAATCTATGAAGCTCACTACCATTTCCATTTGGAATAGCAACCAGATTACTGTCATAATTCTTAACATAATCACAATTATTCCTGCTATTTTATCACTGTCACTATTATCATTACTTTTATTACCATTACGATTACCTGTTACTAATATTACTACTACCAACATTTCATGTAGGATTGTTTTTATTATCATGATTATCATTATTATTGTAACCATTATTATTACTAGTATTGTTATTATTATTGTCATTATTATTGTAACAACAGTTAAGAACTTGCTAGGAGAAGTGATATGCAATTTCATTGTTAACATGCGTACACTTAATAAAATGGCATAACATAAGTAAGGCAACATATATAAAATGAATAATAATAAGTCATAATTTAACTTGAAGCAAATTTAAACTAAATTAAAATTTAATGTGCAACTGAGAGACAAGCAATATTCAGAAATCATAAAGACTTACTACATTTAATTCTCAAACTGTTTACTAAGAACATTTCAAATAATGGAGACAGTTTATATTTAAGACAAATCCTGACTTTTACTTTACAAACACCGTCAGCAAGTTCATACAACTTCATCTTGACATATCCGTCTAGTTAATATTCATAATAACTATAACATCAAAGATCACTTGCATAGTAAGTCAAACCTTACCTGAACCTTTTCTTACTGGTTACTAACATCAGAAAGAGATTATTGACATATATCATGTGAAACCATACAACCAACATAAGGGTAGGCTATGTTTTAATGCATTAACAAAAGCAAAATCAACTGTGCAGGTAACTAACTGCCGGAATTTCCAAACCCTACTCCGATCAGTATCATCTATAGTAACTCAATAAACCATACATAAATAATACCATAATGATCCTCATATTAATTTTCTTCACAAGTCGAACGGACTTCATAAGCTTACGTGTTAATTTTCCAAATACCCATAGAATGTTCAACTAGCTCTGAAACATTGAAATTCAACAACATTTGAACACCTTTAAAATACTCCGAAATATCTTAATGGCACATAAAATCATCATATACAGTACATAGGCACCTACTTGTGCAGCATTACTCTTCAAAGGGGGTGTCTCGATAAACCTTATTGCCACAAACTTGTTTTTATCATTTCGCCTTGTTATTATATCAATAGTAGTCAGTTAATCTATTTGCAATACTGCAAAGGAATTCTGAAGCTCAATGTATTTAATTTATCCAAAGGGTACTACTACATATCCGTTATTCTTACAACCAAATGAATATCTATAAATATGGTCGACCTATGAAATATACTTATAGGCTATACTTTTTTTATAAATATAACAGGAAGACCTATGTGAGTTTTAATTCGTTAATATGCAACCGCACATAAACATTTCTCACTGAACCTCATGTTTAATATTAGATCAATACTAGTATTCATTGATATGTAACCACGGAAAATCATTTCCTATTAAAACTCTATGTATAATAATTTGTTAAAATCCTATGGATAATAACTAGAAACATACGAATACTCATAGTATACCTATATCTACGAAGAAGATGCCTACACAAACATCACCATCAACATAATAACATTCATCAAGTAACTTATGTAAAAACTGAATCCTCAGAGACTAATAAGGCATTCGTACTTACTACGTTTGGAAAATTACTCCCGTTCGCGAACTTTACGCTTGGTCACCTACGGTTTCAAAAAACAAAAGGATTCATTTCACCTCTAGACTATTATCAAAAGACTTAAAGACTGCAGACAGCAAAAATCATGTACAATATAGAAATAATAAATCAGACTTCGAACTTCAGACTACAAACTGCTGACTGCAAACCGCGGAATGTATATATCCAGATATTTAGGATTAAAAAATCATTACTTATCAATGGAAACCATACCTTTCATGAGGAATACCGAGGTATACCGTCGGCAAACGCACCAGCGTCACTTAAACGCATCTAATGTGAGCGTCAAACTTATGTAAAACCTTATGCCAACGTGCCCGTTGAGGACTGAACTGAAAACCTTTGAAGAAATCACTAAGGGGTTTATGACCTATGAGAAGATTTACTTCATAGCTACAGTATATATGAACACTGACTGTAACCAACTTAGTACTGCACACAGCATTACTATAACCTTGACTTATGTATCGGAGACAGCAAAAATGCACCAACTGACTTTTGTTTACCTGTATGTACCCTAAAATATTACTTGTAATAAAACAGATCCACAAGTGTTAAGGAAAATGGTTCCTGATAAAGCAATAAATATGTAATTTGGGCGAACAATTCAGTTTAAGTGTATCAAAAACGACCTTTTGGTTGAAACTTATTCTAAAAGAAAATCCAGGCCATCCTTTGTTATTCTATGAAATGGTTTGCTTCGAATGAGAAAAATCCTTCAACAATAAAAAGTTATCCCAAAGTACTATTAACACCCTTAACTGTGGTTGGGTTAGGGGAAATCACAATAACTGTTATTTTAGCTTAAACAACTCACACCACTATTGAGACGGCATATCTTACATTTAGAGAGCCTAACTTCAAACTGGACTGCTTGACCCTCCGTATAAGATGTTACTCCTAAACACTGAAAAAAACAACTAAACTACTCACATTTACATAATAACATGTCGGCAATACGGACGTTATCATGCCAGAAAACGTGATATGTGTGCATCTCAACCCGAAACCCACTCCGAACGACTCACACGATCACATGGAGTACTGTAGGCAGTATACTGTCTCCTGTTTTCAGCCAAAAGTATACAATGGAAACCTCCCAAAAAATACAAAAAGCAAAATACTTCTGATTACGTTGCACAGACAAATTATCAACTGAATTCGGTACAGAAACACTGAAAAATAGCTCTGCAATAATATGCAAAAATTAACACAAATCTTCACGTTCGGTTCTTCCCTGATACGACTAATAAAATTACTTAGGACCCTTTTCCTTTTAATTACACCTATTCCAAACATGATGCCTATATAACAGGTCTGCAAATTACGCTCTCACATGAATAATTTTTTATCTTTTATTTAGAAAAATACATTTTAAAGTTCATTTTACTATTCAATACATATGCAATATTTGTCATTTATGTACAAATCAACAAATATAAGTCATAATATTTTATATGCATAAATTTATTTAAATTTACTATGTACATACATACATATACACATACCTATATACCGTATACTATACATACCCGTTATAGTACACACACACACACACACACACACACACACACACACACACACACACACACACACATATATATATATATATATATATATATATATATATATATATATATATATATATATATATATATATATATATATATATATATATCTGTATATATTAAAATTCCAGGTAACTACGTGTAAAATGAGAATTAATGTTTTTACATGATTTACGCAGTACATACCTATTCCTGTATATACTTTCTCTTGTTAAACCAATCTTTTTCCCCACAAGTACTACATACATCATCTTGTACGATATTCATCATATGTAATCTGTCCCAAGTTGGCAATACTTCATGTATATATTTATACAATACTTCTCGGACACGTGGCTCTATAAACTTGCTAATTACATTTAACCATATATTCTTCCGGTTAAACAATGGGTAGTTAATTTGAACGTTTGGCTTGTAGTTATCTACCATTAAAAATCCATATACATTGCTACTTTTACAATGCGTATACACATCCATCTTGATGACTAGTCTTAAAGTATTAATTATTTCTTCATAATAGGGGTGGTTATTACTGCAGCATCTTTAATTCCATTATCACTTAATAAGTAGCTTCTTTTCATTTTACAGTAATACATCATTAGCTCATACCCAAACTCTTTTTTCGAAAAACTCTTATAAAAATACAAAAGAGAATTGCATTTACCTTATAGCCAATTTTTACTACTCCACATCCTCCTTCTAATCTTGGGAAGCATGTTGTTTTCCTGCTAATTGGCTGGTAATTACCTTTCCATAAATACCTGAAAATACATTTTTCTATCTGCTTCTCAATATTTTTGGGGATCGGTATCATATGGGCTATATACCAACATTTTGATAAAAACTTCATATTAATGACCAGAGCTTTTTGAAATATTGTTAACTTCCTATTATGTGAAAAGTCCACCATTTTCACCACATTTTCTCTAATTTTTTTTTCAATTTTCCTCCCTTGTTTTACAAAAATCATTAGAATAGGTTATACCTAAAATTTTACAGCTATTGGTTTGTATGTTCAAATTTTGTACTGGCCACAAAGTTCTGTTTTTCCATTGCCCTAACCCAAATATGCTAGTTTTATTCAAGTTAAGAGAAGCACCAGTAGCATCCTCATACATTTTTAAGATCTTAAAACTTTCTTCTATCCCTTCATCTCTAAATACTACAAGAGAGCTATCGGCTGCATACCCAACAACACAAAATCTTAGATTATTTGGCATTTTAGGAGAATATTTACCAACTCTTTGTTTCAACAATCTATACAATGGCTCTTGCGCTATTATGAACAACATCATCGACAAAGGACAACCTTGTCTGACTGATCTTTTGGTGGAAAAAGGCTTAGTTAGGTTGCCATTAATACTCACCACACTATTTGCATTTGTGTATAGCATTCTTATTAGACCAATGAACTTAAAGGAAAATCCAAACCGTTCTAACACTTTAAACAAAAACCCCACATCTACTCTATCAAAGGCCTTTGACCAATCTAAATTAATTAAAGCAGCTTGCATATCTTTCTCATTTATGTAATATATCATATCTCCCAGCGTTGTATTTACTTTTGTTATTGATCTTCCTGGGACACTACAGAACTTTTCAGGCGATATGTACAGTGGAAGTAACCATTTTAATCTATTTGCAATTACATTTGTAACTATTTTGTAATCAACATTTAGTAATGTGATAGGTCTTAAATTATCAATGCAATGTGAACTATCATCCTTCCAAAGTAATTTCACTACTCCCTTGTTCATATCAGTACCAATCACAATATTTTTAAAGATATACTTAATTACATCTAAAAATTCTACTTTTTATTATATTCCACATTTTCTTATAAAATTCTACTGGTAATCCATCTGTGCCAGGTGCTTTTCCATTTTTCATCGATGATATAACCTCCCATACTTCGTTTTCATTTACCTCTGCTGTTAATAATTAATTTTCCTCACTGCCTATCACAGACTGAATAACACCTAAACTCTATTTTGAACCTGGGTATTACATTCATATTTATTGCACAATTTTTCATAGTACTCTGCTGTATGTATTTCCATTGCTTTATTATCCGTTACATATACCCCCTCCTCTGTTTTTAATTTGGATATCATTGCCACAGGAGTCTTTTCTTTTCCTAACAGATAATGTGATATTTTTTTCACCTTGAATTTTTTCCTCTGTTCTTAATCTGACTTTTACCCCTTCACACATTTCATCTTCTATTTTTTTTTACCCGTCCCTTTAATTCAGATATCTTTTCAAATTGATTGCCTGTAACATAATGATGATGATACAAATTCCTAGGATGTACTTTCAATACATTTAATTACCCATACTTTTCCTGTGCCTCTTGCTTTGGTGCTTTCACGAAAAAGCTCTTTATACACTAGTTTTTAAAATGTTGTCATCAGTCCAACTAATGGGAATGTAAAAGTTTCAGTAACATTACAAGCTAAATCCCTTACATAAATTCTGTCAATTCTAGAGCCATAATTCCTCCTTATATATGTAAAGTTTACAAAATTGTTTTTCAAAACCCATAGGTCTTTTAACCTTAATGAATTTTTTAAGCTTATCAAGGCTTTGGACAAGAAGCATTTGTCACCAGTAGAGACAGCCCTTTGACCAGTTACACAGTTCCAGTCTCCAGCTATAATAATATTTTTCAAGTTATTTCGTGCAAATTATAACAAATCAATATTAAACAACTCTTCTCTTTCTTTCCTTTTGTCCTTACCCGAGGGGGCATATACATTTATAACCTGGAATACTACTTCAGCAATAACGGCATTTCACACTTAATATTTGGCCCTTTGTATCCATCTCATTTTTCATGATTTTCACTTGCGATAGTTTGTTTATAAACACCGCAGTCCCTCCCTTTAATAAATGAGTTTAATTTAATATAGCATGGCAATGTTTGTCAATATACTCCAGTCTCTTTTTCTCTTTAACATTATGTTCTTGTACACATATTATGTCTATCTTATGCACAAGCATAAATCCAATGAGTTTAATCTGTTTATTCAAATTATTTGAACCATTTACGTTAATAGTTATAATATTTAAATAAATGAAAATCCCCAAAAATAAGATGGATGCACTATTCTGTTTTGAAATTCAATTAATTTTGGACCGTTTAGTATCTTTCTTGTGTATGTCGTCATCTGAAGATTCATCCTTTTTATCTAATTTCTCAATATTTTTCCATTTACCCAAGTCATCTTTTTTCAGCTTCACACTTGTTTTATCACCAAGATTACTCATCATTTCACATTTGTCTGATACAGATCTATAAATCCATTATCTTGTAACCAAACGTTATCGATTCCTTCCATATCCTGTGTACTGGTCCTTTCTGCACCCTGCCAACCTGTTCTAGCTTCCGAATCCTCAGTCCTTATTTCTTCGTTACGTATTTCAGCCAGTTCAGTATCTTGTAACCAAACGATGTCAATTCCTTCCATATCCCGTGTACTGGTCCTTTCTGCACCCTGCCAAACTGTTCTAGCTTTCAAATTCTCAGTCCTTATTTCTTCGTTATGTATTTCAGCCAGTGCAATACCTTCTATAAAACCTTGGTCTTGTGACATGGCTTTTCCCGTTCTTTCCGTAATCTGTGTATCTGTCGTTTCGTTTGCTTCTGAATTTGGCATAGCTTCTTCTGGTTCCATACAGATCCCTTAAATGCCGACTGGACGTACCATACGTCAACTAAAATTGTCTGTTGGGTGCCGAGTGGACGTACAGTACGTCGACTAAAAAATGTTTTTTTTAAATATTCAAGGAAAAATAATTATAGGCCTAGTTTGCAAAAGGTTTTAAACCACGCGCCTTGAGGGATGCTGGGAGTTCACGGATCATGCTGTTGTTTTGTTTATACGCATCACCCAGATGTGCATGCGCGAATTTCTTCCTTCGCGCACCAGAAAGCATCAGCGGCGCATCGTCAGAGAGCGATATCTTGATGCATCCGTGTTTTGCAGAACTTTGGTGAGCGTTTGCGTATTTGTGAGGCAACAGGACGTTTGCAGAGATGTCCCAACGTCGTCAGGACCGTGAAAGGCGCATTCTGCCTGTCAGTAGTGAGCATGTGAGATGAGTTTTAGACTGGGATGCTGGAGAGGGACCAAGCACCCAAGGTGACCCAACTTCTCAGCGCCGTGTTGTGCGGCCACGTGTGACTGAAGGGGACCAAGGACCACATCCCGTGCCTTTTACGACCCCTAGGAAGCATCAGGGTGTCCTGAGGGGCATCCGTAAGCATTTGGGAGGCCTCCAACAAAAGGACATTGACGAGTACTTGTTGGAGCTCGATCAAGAGCAGGTGGAAAGTCCTTATTTCGATGGCAGTTGGTCATCCAGTGATGAGGACATCACGCCTGATGTTAGTGATGACGAGTACTTGCCCCCAATGTCCGTAAGGGAGCTACAGGAGGAAAGTGAGCTTGAATTTAGTGGTTTCAGTGCATATGAGGGAGAGTCTGAGGAGGAAGAGGAGGCCCCGATTGTGGCTGGCGGGGACGAGACAGAAAGTGATGGTGAAAGTGAGGGAGATGGGCCAGTGGGGAGGGTGGGAGTGTGAAATCGTGCCCCCGCACGGGCCTGTAGAAGGTCACAACGTCGCGGCAGCTTGGGTGAAGGCCGTTCGTCCGAAAGTGATGAGTGGTGGTCGGAGGACCCCACCCCACCTAACATGCACCCATTCACGGCAGCACTTGGACTGACCGTCCCTGTGCCTCTCACTGCACTGGGGTTCATTCAGTTCTTCCTGACGCGGGAATCGCTAGAATACCTCGTTGCAGAGATGGCAGATTACGCTCGGTACTGCCGTGAGGAACTGCAGACGACGTTGTCGTATCGCTGGTGGGGCTGCAACCTCACGGACATAGCGCATTTTCTCGGGCTCCACGTTTTTTTTGGAATGATGCCTGCTGCCGATGTCAGGCAATATTGGAGGCGGGATTTTTTTTTAAGTACTCCCAATGTGCCCGGCATTATGTCCCGTGATAGTTTCCTGGCGTTGGACAGGTATTTCAACGCCTTCAACCGAAGGGCTGTACCCCGGAATAACCCCGACCGCCTCATCTTAGTCCGCCCAGTGTTGGAGTACATTCGTGAACGGTCCCAGTTTCTCGTGGTTCCTTCCAAGAACCTTTCTTTGGATGAGGGGATGATGCCATACAAAGGGCGTCTAAGTATAAAAGTGTACAACCCCAAGAAGCCAAAGAAATATGGTGTAAAGTTATTTTTTATTACGGAATCCAACACAGGATACGTTGTGGACTTCTCGGTGTATTCTGGGGTCTTCTCCACGCTGCGTGACACTGTCTTCAGTCTTGTGGGTCATTTCTGTAACCAGGGATACCACCTGTTTATGGACAATTATTATAACTCGGTATCCCTGGCCCAGGAACTGTATGAAGCAGGTGTGCACGTCAGTGGTACCCTTTGGTTGGTGCGTGGGACCCCTAATGTCCTCAAGAGGTTTGCTAGCCAGCCGCAACATCTGGCAAGAGGAGAGACAGAGTGGCGGCGGAAGGGAGATGTCTTCGTCATCTGTTGGAAGTGGGTCCGACTCGTGCCCATGATTACGACGAGTCATGAGCCCACACAAGAAGAGATCATTCAGCGGAAGAAGACACGTCGGCAGGGTGGAGTTAAGTATGAGGAGTTTCGTGTCTAATGCCCTACAGTCATCGGGCACTAAAACAGGCACATGGGAGGAGTTGATCTCTTTGATCAACTCATCCAGTATTATCCCTTCGCCAGGAGAACCAGGAGGTGGACACAGAAGCTCCTCAAATACCTCCTTCAGTTGGCCCTCCAGAATACCTACATCCTCTACTGTGGGTACAATTCTGACGCTCGGAGGTTGTCCCACATCCAGTTTCTTGAGGTGGCTGGGAATGCCCTCATAAACTTTAATCCAGAGGAGTGGCCTTCCAACAACGCCCGCCTGCCCCGAGCTCCAGATCTGCCCCAAGAGGAAAGGGTAGATGTCGCTAGGAGGGCCAACCTCGGTCTTCCTGCTCCTGCCTACGCCGCCCCTGCTGCCGCCGCCCTTGATGATGCCACCGCCCCTGCTGCCACCCTCCCTCACATTCCAATGTCCCGTCGGGTAGTGGGACCCAGTGTGTCGGCTGCAGGCAGGGGATCACACACTTGAGCTCCTAGAATGGCAGAAGAAGAGACACCCGGTACGTCTGTCGCACCTGCAAGGTAGCACTTTGCAGGTTCGGGGAGTGTGACCGCAAGTACCACACTGCGGTCATATATTGGAGTGCGCCTACCCGAGCGACACCGGAGGGCGCAGCGGGCCGCCGAAGGGCAGCCCATCCGCAGTAAGGGCGCGCGTCTCCCTCCTCCACCTGTGCCTCATCATATCGAGAGGACAAAAATGCAAGATTCTTCAATGGAGGAGGGAGAAAACAAGAGCAGAACGAAGAGTCAGGATTACAAGAGAGTATTCTGCATTGATTTTATATTTAGTTTTAAATTTATTACAAGTTTTTATATATCTGTATTTATTGGTGTTTTGTATATTATTTCGTTTTATGCAAAAAAAAAAGTTTTTCACCTGCATTCCTTTTAGTTATGTATTCGTACCAAAGTAAAAAAATATAATATTATATATATATATATATATATATATATATATATATATATATATATATATATATATATATATATATATATATATATATATATATATATATATATATATATATATATATATATATATATATATATATATATATATATATATATATATATATATATATATATATATATAATATATATATATATATATATATATATATATATATATATATATATATATATATATATATATATATATATATATATATATATATATATATATATATATATATATATATATATATATATATATATATATATATATATATATATATATATATATATATATATATATATATATATATATATACATATATATATATATATATATATATATATATATATATATATATATATATATATATATATATATATATATATATATATATATATATATATATATATATATATATATATATATATATATATATATATATATATATATATATATATATATATATATATATATTTGGGTATTTTTGGGTAAGCAAAAAATCTAACGTTCTAGTGATATTCAGTCAAATACCTTCATTTTGCAACAAACGGGAAGGCTCTAGCACGATATTTCGATCTATGGTGAATTTAAAAAAAAAAAACTTTTTCCTTCGCTCCGCGCGCGGGAAATCCGCCGAAATTGTCAGCATTTCTTGAGTCACTTTGTCGTAATTTTCGCGCTGTTTTATATTATTCGTTACATAAAGTGTTATACGTCAAAATGTGCAAGATTTCATTTAAAATACAACAAAAAATAAATCATTGTTGTAGCTTTTATCAGTTTTGAAATATTTTCATATAAATCACGATAACTGACAAAATTTTAACCTTCGGTCAACTTTGACTCGAATGAAATGGTCTAAAAACGCAATTGTAAGACAAAATTCTTGCATTCTAGTAACAATTAATCATTTTAATTCATTTGGCAACAAACGAAAACTCTCTAGCACAATATTCAGATTTATGGTGAATTTTTGAAGAAAACTTTTTCCTTCCCTCCGCGCGCGGGAAATCCGCTGAAAATGTCAGCATTTCTTGAGTCACCTTGTCGTAATTTTCGCGCCGTTTTGTATTATTCGTTACATAAAGTGTTATGCATCAAAATGTGCGAAATGTCATGTAAAATACTACAAAAAATAAATCATGGTTCTAGCTTTTATCAGTTTTGAAATATCTTCATATAAATCACGATAACTGACTAAATTTTAACCTTCGGTCAACTTTGACTCGACCGAAATGGTCGAAAAACGCAATTGTAAGGCAAAATTCTTATATTTTAGTAACAAAAATTCATAGAAATTCATTTTGCAAAAAACGGAAAGTCTCTAGCAAAATATTCCGATTTATGGTGAATTTAAAAAAAAAAACTTTTTCCTTCCCTCCACGCGCGGGAAATCCGCTGAAAATGTCAGCATTTCTTGAGTTACCTTGTCGTAAATTTCGCGCCGTTTTATATTATTCGTTACATAAAGTGTTATACATGAAAATGTGCGAAATTTTATTTAAAATACAAAAAAAAATAAATCATGATTGTATTTTTTATCAGTTTTGAAATATTTTCATATAAATCACGATAACTGACAATATTTTAACCTTCGGTCAACTTTGACTCGAATGAAATGGTCTAAAAACGCAATTGTAAGCCAAAATTCTTGCATTCTAGTAACAATTAATCATTTTAATTCATTTGGCAACAAACGAAAAGTCTCTAGCACAATATTTCGATTTATGGTGATTTTTGAAAAAAAAAAACTTTTTCCTTCCCTTCCACGCGCGGGAAATCCACTGAAAATCCTATCATTTCTTGAGTCACCTTGTCGTAATTTATTTCGCCGTTTTATATTGTTCGTTACATAAAGTGTTATACATCAAAATGTGCGACCTTTCATGTAAAATACAAAAAAAAAAATAAATTATGGTTTTAGCTCTTAACAGTTTTGAAATATTTTCATATAAATCACGATAACTGACAAAATTTTAACCTACGGTCAACTTTGACTCGACCGAAATGGTCGAAAAACGCAGTTGTAAGCCAAAATTCTTACATTCTAGTAACAATCAATCCTTGCCATTCATTTTGCAAAAAACGGAAAGTCTCTAGTAAAATATTCCGATTTATGGTGAATTTAAAAAAAAAAAAAAAACGTTTTCCTTCCCTCCACGCGCGGGAAATCCGCTGAAAATGTCAGCATTTCTGGAGTCACCTTGTCGTAATTTTCGCGCCGTTTTATATTATTCGTTGCATAAAGTGTTATACATCAAAATGTGCGCAATTTCATGTAGAATACAACAAAAAATAAATCATGATTGTAGTTGTTATCAGTTTTGAAATATATTCATATAAATCACGAACACTGAAAAATTTTAACCTTCGGTCAACTTTGACTCGACCGAAATGGTCGAAAAACGCAATTGTAAGCCAAAATTCTTACATTCTAGTAACAACCAATCATTTAAATTCATTTGTCGACAAACGGAACGTCTCTAGCAAAATATTTCGATTTATGTTGAATTTTTAAAAAAAACTTTTTCCTTCCCTCCTCGCACGCGAACTCCGCTGAAAATCCTATCATTTCTTGAGTCACCTTGTCGTAATTTTTTTGCCGTTTGAGTCACCTTGTCGTAATTTTCGCGCCGTTTTATATTATTCGTTACATAAAGTGTTATACGTCAAAATGTGCAAGATTTCATGTAGAATACAACAAAAAATAAATCATGATTGTAGTTTTTATCAGTTTTGAAATATTTTCATATAGATCACGGACACTAACAAAATTTTAACCTTCGGTTAACTTTGACTCGACCGAAATGGTCTAAAAACGCAATTGTAAGCCAAATTCTTACATTCTAGTAACAAAAAATCATTTAACTTCATTTGACAATAAACGAAAAGTCTCTAACAAAATATTTCGGTTTATGGTGAATTTTTGAAAAAAAACTTTTTCCTTCCCTCCGCACGCTAACTCCGCTGAAAATCCTATCATTTCTTGAGTCACCTTGTCGTAATTTTCGCGCCGTTTTATATTATTCGTTACATAAAGTTTTATACATTAAAATGTGCGCAATTTCATTTAAAATACCAAAAAAAATTAATCATGGATTTAGCTTTTAAGAGTTTTGAAATATTTTCATATAAATCACGATAACTGACAAAATTTTAACCTTCGGTCAACTTTGACTCGACCGAAATGGTAAAAATACGCAATTGTAAGCCAAAATTCTTACATTCTAGTAACAAACAATCCTTTTCCTTAATTTTGCAAAAAACGGAAAGTCTCTAGTGAATATTCCGATTTATGGTGAATTTTTGAAAAAAACGTTTTCCTTCTCTCCGCCTGCGGGAAATCCGCTGAAAATGTCAGCATTTCTTGAGTCACCTTGTCGTAATTTTCGCGCCGTTTTGCATTATTCTTTACATAAAGTGTTATGCATCAAAATGCGCGCAATTTTATTTAGAATACAACCAAAAACAAATCATGGTTGTAGCTTTTATCACATTTGAAATATTTTCATATAAATCACGGACACTGACAAAATTTTAACCTTCGGTCAACTTTGACTCGACCGAAATGGTCGAAAAACGCAATTGTAAGCCAAAATTCTTACATTCTAGTAACAACCAATCATTTAAATTCATTTGGCAACAAACGGAAAGTCTCTAGCAAAATATTTCGATTTATGGTGAAGTTTTGAAAAAAAAAAAAACGTTTTCCTTCCCTCCGCACGGGGGAAATCCGCTGAAAATCCTAGCATTTCTTGAGTTACTTTGTCGTAATTTTTCGCCGTTTTTTATTATTTGTTACATAAAGTGTTATACATAAAAATGTGTGCAATTTCATGTAGAATACAACAAATATAAATCATGATTGTATTTTTTATCAGTTTTGAAATATTTTCATATAAATCACGATAACTGACAAAATTTTAACCTTCGGTCAACTTTAACTCGACCGAAATAGTCGAAAAACGCAATTGAAAGCCAATACTCTTACATTCTAGTAACAATCAATCCTTTGCCTTCATTTTTCAACAAACGGAAAGTCTCTAGCACAATATTTCGATTTATGGTAAATTTTTTAACAAAACTTTTCCCTTCCCTCCTCGCGCGCGAACTTCGCTGAAAATCCTAGCATTACTTGAGTCACCTTGTCGTAATTTTTTCGCCGTTTTATATTAGGCGTTATATAAAGTGTTATAAACTAAAATGTGCGCAATGTCATGTATATTGCAACAAAAAATAAATCATGGTTGTAGCTTTTATCAGTTTTGAAATATTTTCATATAAATCACGATAAATAGAAAAAAATCGACCTTCGGTCAAATTTAACGCGACCGAAATGGTAAAAAATGCAATTGTAAGCTAAAACCCTTCAGTCTAGTAATATTCAATCAATTTCATTAATTTTAAAACAAACTGAAAGTCTCTAGCACAATATTTTGATTTATGGTGAATTTTTTAATAAAACTTTTTTTTACATCCGCGCGTTACGAATTCGTGCATCATTTTGTGATAATATTATCTCTGTGTTGCTTTGATCGTTTTACAATCTGTTATATACTAAAATCATCGCAATTTAGTTTAAAATACAACGAAAAAAAAAGTAACTCATTAGGTTTAACCGTTTTGCTTACAGCGCGATTCGTATACAAATATATATGAAATTTTTTTCGCGCTGTCATATATTCCAATATTTATATATGATAATGATATTTTTTTCCATTTCTAATGGTTGCATACTAAATTTCAGGCAATGAAAAAAAGGAGCCAAAAATAAACTCTTAATGTTAAAAACTAAGCGTGCTGTGATTTTTTGAAAAAAACTTTTTTTCCGCTTCGGCGCTCACTCCCGAACGCTGCCGGCATACGACAGACACTTTCGTAAATAGAGGCATGGCGTTAGAGGGGTATCTTGAATATCCTCGGTAATTACGATTTTGTTTTGCTCATTCCCAACATTACTTTCCAAATTTTCGACTTTTTCACCATTCATCGGTGGTCCTCCTTGCCCTTCCACCGCTGGCCTGGGTCCATTGCTTCCTTTGTTTTCTTTCGTCGTTCCTTTATTCATGTCCGGAAAGTCCTCCTCAGTCCAAATATTTTCCTTCCTAATATGCTACAACATAATCATTAGCCAGATGTCCTTCATTACCACATTTATAGCATGTTCGTTTCTGGCCGTTGTATAAAAACAAAATATTATGCCCAAGTATATAAACGGAAGACGGAATGTTCTCCCTTATCTTCATTTTTGCTGTCCTCGTTCCATTTAACATTCCCTCAAAAGGACCGCGTGCATACCTGTTATTCCTCATTGATTCTAATTTGCCATATTTACTTGAAATCTTAATGATTACTTCATCGTCCATTTCAAATGGGGCATTCCGTATAGAGACGTATGTCGTCCCTGAACCAATATTGATAACTTGAACAGTTTCCGTTTCGTCGATTTTTATCACTGTATCCTTATAAGCTCGCACCGCATTCAGAAGGGTTTCGTTTTCAAGAAATTTCACAACTACTTTCTCTTTAGTTTGGTTCTGAACCCCAACAATCTTCCTACTTTCTATTTTCAATATATCAAATAGGACTTTCCTAGTTAATTCAACTGACGCAGAAGTTGAAAACAAGTCCTATGATGTCCTGCCTCCGAAAAGGTTTATATGTGCCCATTTTCAGCCAGGCCTTTTCTTCACATACCCATTTTCTAATTACACGTTTTTCTCTCAATAGATGGTGCTAGTGTCGCCAAACCCCCCTGTTTCACCCTTGGATTTTAACTATAATACAAAAAAAGCATTAAACAGTTATGTCACTTAAATCACTGCATGTTCACTTACATCTCAATCCAATTATGTAACCGAAACCTTTATTAATCTTTGAAAAATCGGCCAAAATAAGCAGGACGGATCGCACGCTTGTTTATACGACAGCTCTTCTCATTCTTCACAATCATGAATATTAGGGATTTTAGTGGATAACTGAATGTTAATTTGTTT
>JANJGK010008285.1:0-27281 GCA_039081455.1 Macrobrachium rosenbergii
TTTCAGGCATTTCGCGTAATGACTGATTACGCATGTTGACTGTAATATAATAAAGAGATTATGGGCATAAATATGTTTGACAAATGTTTGATTGTGGATGTCAGATCAAAAGAAAATGTTTTAATGTTTAGTTTTCCATTCGAGAGACATATTATGTCACCGACAGCACTATAAGCTATTTGCAATGAAGTGAGCATTCGCAATGATCTTTCGTGTAAGGAACAGATATTTCTTTTTGCCTGTTTCTTTTCTGTCCAAATAACCAACTCCCGAAGAAAAATAAAAAAAGAAGATATAAGAAACTGTTCAACTTCTTTACATTAAATTGAAAATTACTTGTTTATCTCAGTATTTAACATTTATATTATTGGTCTTGTTTTGGTCAGACACTTAAAATTATGCAAAGACAAAAAAAAAATCTTATTTATTTTTCCATGCTTTATAACATGCTGGTAGAATCTCTTGGCGTTCGATCGCTGACGTTAAATAAAGTTCGGTGTGTTAGCAATTGCTTGGGTATTCGTCGCAAAGTACCAGAAGCTAATCATGTGTGTCCAAAATGAAATCCATTGCATGCTATGACGCCTGCAATCTCACTCTTAAATGTAGGTTGTATGTATATACTTATATATATATATATACATATATATATATATATATATATATATATATATATATATATAATATATATATATATATATATATTCATTAGTGTATTTGGGATTAAATACAATGGACAACAGTTCATGAGGGAAGTGGTATCACAGGATAGGTGAAACAAACCATTGGAGGAAAACTTGAAATGTCGGTGGAAGACAAGGATGGTACGTATGAAAGTAACTGTTGAACCATCCATCCTTTGTAGAAGTGAAGTGATAATACTGGATGCGAACGAATAAGGCTGAAATTCCTATGGTGAATTGTTTGCTTAATATAAGCAACGTAAGAGAAACTGATATAGGTTGAGAAAAATGGGACTACGCAGAAGTGATAAAAAAAAGGGGGAGAAATAGCGAAAGGATGGAAAAGAGTATTCTGAGATGGTTCGGTCATGTGGAAGGAATGGAGGACGACAGACTGGCGAAAGGAGTGCTTAAGTAAAAAAATGTTAGGGAGGTTTCAATATAGTTGTATAAATTATTGGTTTTACTTTTCTTAGTATATTCCTATCTTTCATTACTGGATAAAGCAGATACAAGTTGTTATTAAATTTGCTGATCCGATTATATATTTCTAATTTTGACTTCTTTTCATCCCTCCAAAAAGATGGTTACATCCCTAGGTGTTCTTGATAATAACATGATTTCCGTTTTTTCTTTACTGATTTTCATTCCGCTGTTTGTTAGGGCGTTGTAACATTACTCTAGTTCATTTTGAAGGTCCTTCCATGTTCCATGCTATCACTGCGTGGTCAACAATATTTATATATATATATATATATATATATATATATATATATATATATATATATATATATATATATATATATATATATATATATATATATATATATATATATATATATATATATATATATATATATATATAAATATACGTAAGTATATGTGTATGTATATATGTGTATATATATACATATATATATATATATATATATATATATATATATATATATATATATATATATATATATATATAAATATATATACATATATAATATATATATATATATATATATATATATATATATATATATATATACATGAAAAGTCTCTCCAAACCCCATTTCACTTTGTGATATAAAACGTTGCATTTAAAATGATAATTAAGGCTTGTCGTGTGCTTCATGAATAAACGTTAAATATTAATGAATCAACAATTATCCATTTTTACATAAATTTTGCACCCTTCCCATCAATTACCATGAAAGAGACATTTTTTTCAATGCGAAAATTTAACCGGTACTTTGTGTGTGTGTGTGTGAGAGAGAGAGAGAGAGAGAGAGAGAGAGAGAGAGAGAGAGAGAGAGAGAGAGAGAGAGAGAGAGAGAGAGAATGAATTATGAAAATTTAACCTGAATCTTCTCTTCCTTGTAAAAAAAAAAACTGAAAGATATTAATAAAAATACTTTCCTTTCAATTCATCGTCTGAAAAAAATGATCATATACGTTATTTTCATCATAACCAACTATGTAAATTTTCAATTACACAATGTTTCATGAATGGTGCCCCGACAGGAAGAGTACTTCATGCGTGGTCAAGAGGAAAAATGCTTATTATAAATACGAAATGAAGATAAACATAAACAAAAACAAAAAACAAAATTATAATTACTTGGCACAAACACACAAAGCTCGAGTGAATAATCAACATTAGATAGTTTTGAAAAAATACAACAAAATTAAAATTAATAAAACAATTTTACATAACTGTGGAGTAAGTTAGTCATGATAAAATAATCATTTCGAGAGAATTTTGTATATTGAAATTTCTACTTAAAATAATATATATATATATATATATATATATATATATATATATATATATATATATATATATATATATATATATATATACATATATACGCACGTGTAAAAAAGAAAGATGATTCTCCTACACTTTTTTGTTTTTATTTTTGTTTTTAGGTCTTATTAATAAGTAATGCCAGAGTGTACATGACAAGTATTAAAAATTATATCCCCTTTATGAAAAAGACATAAAGGTTAAATTAAAGGTTAAAACTCGTGATTTCCGAACGTAGCAATATGCTTCTCCACGCTTTACAACCTGCGAATACATTGAGAAGATAATCAATATTTCTTCTTCTTTTTTTTCAGCGTTCTTTCTGTCCTAGTTGCATTCTGTCATCAGTTTTTTTTTATACATCTTCATCTTGTAGATGCAGATACTGAAAATTCACAAAAATATATACGTGATTTGTTTATCAGCCGAAGCCACAGGAAAGTTTAAAAAGAAACGACAGTGCCAAGTACTTCCGTGCAATTAACACATCATTGTGCCCGAAGACGCGTTAATGACACGAGAGTACTTGGCACTCTGTAGTTTCTTTTCAAGCTTTCCTGTGGCTCCAGGTGGTATATGCAGATATATCCATTGCAGCAATAGTGTACATCGTTAAACGAAAATGAAACGTGAAAATATTTAACTCCGTTTCTCCCTCTCTCCTTCTCTGGATGGAAAATTATTTTTCTTTCGCTCTCCTATTCTGCTATGGGCTTTATTATCGTCCCCCATCTCGCTCGTACGCTCCTCCTTCCTCACTGTGCTCATTTTTCTCACTCGACCCTTTCTGCGGATTTTATCTTCATGCTTCTTCCGCTGCAACTCTTGCCTAAGGTGTTGCTTTTTCCAACGTGGTGAAGCACATTCACTATGATTTTCTCGGAAACAGAATAATTCCTCTCGTTTGTCGTTAAATGTTATCAGCTTTGGAATTAACTTTATCAGTCTTCCATGTATGCATATACATATATATATATATATATATATATATATATATATATATATATATATATATATATATATATATATATGTATATATCTATGTATATATATATATATATATATATATATATATATATATATATATATATATATATAATATCACACACACACACACACACACACATATATATATATATATATATATATATATATATATATATATATATATATATATATATATATATATAATATATATGCAAACATATATGTGTATATATATATATATATATATATATATATATATATATATAGAGAGAGAGAGAGAGAGAGAGAGAGAGAGAGAGAGAGAGAGAGAGAGAGAGAGAGAGAGAGAGAGAGAGAATTAGTAAATACTCCATTTTCCTTTTGCTCTCTTCGTCTACTACCTTTCTATACCTTCTGTTCCTCCTCCGTAAGGAGGCGAGAGAGAGAGAGAGAGAGAGAGAGAGAGAGAGAGAGAGAGAGAGAGAGAGAGAGAGAGAGAGAGAGAGCACCCGGTCAAACGCAATCTATAATGGAATCGCGTCACTCGGATGTTCGGGGGTCTCCGCTGCGGTCTTCGTAATCGAAAAGGTAGTGACTTGGCTGGCCGATAAAGTGGCCCAGAACAGAGCGGCTTCGGCCGGTCTTCAAGGGGGCAGGTGCTGCTCAGGTGGCGGAGCTATAAGGTTTCGAGGTGGCGAGATGAAATCGGAATGGCGCCCTATTGGGTTTCTATAATAGGAGATCAGCTTTGCGATGCCCAGTGTATGGGATTTATCTCTCTCGTTTTCTCTTCTTGCTCCCCTGTAACTAGACTGTAACTGGTCTGTAACTGGTTATAAACTGTTTTCAGTGGTACAGATGCACTGTTTTTAGTTTTAGAGACAAACTGGCAACCGTTTCCAAATTGTAACACCAAAAATTGGGCACTGTTTCCGAATTGTAACACCAAAAATTGGGCATTTAGCTATATGGAAACTTTTCATAAAATCACAAAATAATGGGCCTGTTTGAATATTACTTCATAGAAAAAATGAAGATATCACTGATACAGATACACTATTTTCAGTTTTAAGAGACAAATTGGCAACTGTTTCCAAATTGTAACACCAAAAATTGGGCACTGTTTCCGAATTGTAACACCAAAAATTGGGCATTTAGCTATATGCAAACTTTTCATAAAATCACAAAATAATGGGCCTGTTTGAATATTACTTCATAGAAAAAATGAAGATATCACTGATACAGATACACTATTTTCAGTTTTAAGAGACAAATTGGCAACTGTTTCCAAATTGTAACACCAAAAATTGGGCACTGTTTCCGAATTGTAACACCAAAAATTGGGCATTTAGCTATATGCAAACTTTTCATAAAATCACAAAATAATGGGCCTGTTTGAATATTACTTCATAGAAAAAATGAAGATATCACTGATACAGATACACTATTTTCAGTTTTAAGAGACAAATTGGCAACTGTTTCCAAATTGTAACACCAAAAATTGGGCACTGTTTCCGAATTGTAACACCAAAAATTGGACATTTAGCTATATGCAAACTTTTCATAAAATCACAAAATAATGGGCCTGTTTGAATATTACTTCATAGAAAAAATGAAGATATCACTGATACAGATACACTATTTTCAGTTTTAAGAGACAAATTGGCAACTGTTTCCAAATTGTAACACCAAAAATTGGGCACTGTTTCCGAATTGTAACACCAAAAATTGGGCATTTAGCTATATGCAAACTTTTCATAAAATCACAAAATAATGGGCCTGTTTGAATATTACTTCATAGAAAAAATGAAGATATCACTGATACAGATACACTATTTTCAGTTTTAAGAGACAAATTGGCAACTGTTTCCAAATTGTAACACCAAAAATTGGGCACTGTTTCCGAATTGTAACACCAACAATTGGGCATTTAGCTATATACAAACTTTTCATAAAATCACAAAATAATGGGCCTGTTTGAATATCACTTCATAGAAAAAATAAAGATATCACTGATACAGATACACTATTTTCAGTTTTAAGAGACAAATTGGCAACTGTTTCCAAATTGTAACACCAAAAATTGGGCACTGTTTCCGAATTGTAACACCAAAAATTGGGCATTTAGCTATATACAAACTTTTCATAAAATCACAAAATAATGGGCCTGTTTGAATATTACTTCATAGAAAAAATGAAGATATCACTGATACAGATACACTATTTTCAGTTTTAAGAGACAAATTGGCAACTGTTTCCAAATTGTAACACCAAAAATTGGGCACTGTTTCCGAATTGTAACACCAAAAATTGGACATTTAGCTATATGCAAACTTTTCATAAAATCACAAAATAATGGACCTGTCTGAATACTAATTCATAGAAAAAAAGAAAGATATCTCAGCAGCATAAAAACCGTGTTCAGAGTAAATAATGATTCAATCATTGCCAATACTTAGTTCAAGATATAACAGTGATGTTGCAACTGCCTGCAAGCTGTCGTTACGAAAGATTAATGACACTGCAGCTGTTTAGCAAATATTCCACAGAATGTGTCGACTGAATTTTTTTTTCTTTTCAGGAACATTCGCTATAAAACGTAACGCTAATACATTTAGTGCAAAAACTGTTCATAATACCCTGAAAAGTCACCAGGGGAATAAAATTCTGAAGGACTTAGGTTTAAAATGCTAAGCAATTCAACTTGCAGCTATTCGCACAGACACACACACACACACACATATATATATACATATACGAATGAATTTTTATCACATCACCGTGATTTATATACGAGCATTAAGCTACAAATGTTTAATATCCAATTCGCTCGAGGTAGAGCGAATTGGATATCGCACGACATTTGTAGCTTAATATATATATATATATATATATATATATATATATATATATATATATATATATATATATATATATATATATATATTTGTATATGGAAATGAACACAAGGGGATGTGTTTCACAGAAATAAATTTCTGACTCACATCGGAACCAAACCCCGGTGCAAGGCAGAAATTTAGTTCTGTGATTTTATTTCTGCGAAACACGTTCCCATGGCTGTGTTCATCTCCGTCCTACCTCATCTCCATCATAAATCGAATGAAATGTTAGCATTCACTCGCAGCTGGTTGAGAAGTTAGGTCAAATCCGCTGGTATGTTAGGCGGTGGGCACCTGCCCGGGAAAATCCTCAGGTACATAATACTTAGGTTCCAACTTCTTTCATTACTTGTGCGGATGAGTTGTTAACGTCCTGGACTCTCGCTTGAAAGACTGGGGCTCGGTCCCGATGTGAGTTAGAAATATATATATATATATATATATATATATATATATATATATATATATATATATATATATATATATATAGAGAGAGAGAGAGAGAGAGAGAGAGAGAGAGAGAGAGAGAGAGAGAGAGAGAGAGAGAGAGAGAGAGAGAGAGAGAGAGAGTATTAGATACACACACACACACACGAAGAATGTGTGTGTTTGTGTGTATATATACATATATATATATATATATATATATATATATATATATATATATATATATATATATATATATATATATATATATATATATATATATATATACAGTATATATTATATATATATATTTATTTTAAAGGCTAATCGTTATATGAAAAGCTTGCTATTGGAATCCTTTTCCAAAACGATGACATAGGAGCCTCTTGAAAGGAAGCAGGCCAAATGACTGAGAGAACACTAAGGAAGGCAAATAATTCTAGTCTTGGCGTTCATCACATGAAAGAATGATCAAACTTTATGACCGTCGAGTCCATAACTCCCACAGTGTATTTTTCTCTTGCAACTACCATTGGAATGAAGGCGATTGTTAGTAATTGTATCCTTGCGTACACTTTTCATATAACTTGCAACACTAAAGAGTAGTAATTTGATGTGCTAACATTCATTCGTTCTGAAAAATTCTGAATGTCATGCAATAAAGTAGTTGAATTTGTTGATACATCTGCGCATGTATTGAAATGTACATGTATATTGCGCAGATATTTTACTGCTAGCCACAATAACTATAATTCATATTATATCAGGAATTTCCAGCGGGATTCTTTTTCCTTATCGTTCACACATCTCATCAACTAAGTGGCAAACATTCCTCAAGTAAATGAACCAGATGTCTATATGTTTGAAAAATGAAATTCACATTCCACATTCCTCACACTAATGATGCAGTCGCTCCTGTGCTTGCACAAAAAGAAATCCACGAAGAATTTCTAATCGAAGCAAAGGCAGGAGCTATAAGTTCCTTGATTATAATAGAGTAATAGAAATGATGGCCCCAGGGGCTATTCAAGCACAGAAGTAACGGACTGCCAAGCACTGAGGCAGAGAGAGGGTAACGCTCTTTTCCTTCGCTTTTGGTTTACCACGTATGTCGAATTTTCATTTTTCTATTGATCTTCTATGTCTGCTTTTATCTTTTTTTTTTTTTTTTACTTGCTGGAAATTTCTTATACGTTGGTACATGAAAATGTTTTAGGCCTTGAAAGCGTAAGAAATATTCTCTTGCTTTCAGTTTTCCACCTGTGTTTAACTCTTGAGAATTCACGTTCTGAGAAAATTGCCGTTATGAATGTTACCTTTGCGAATAAGCCGTGAAAACAGCGTCTTCTAGTTTCCTGCGAGTTAGATAAGTTCATGGAGTTACACTTTACAGTGAGCTGCAAATTTTCACACATTAATTAGAAGTGGTAGTAACACGAAAATTTACATATATAGGCTGTATACAGTATATATATATATATATATATATATATATATATATATATATATATATATATATATATGTAGAATCTACTGGTCACTTTTACCAGACACATATGTAATTCTAATAGCCACAAAGTGGCTATTAGAATTACACACACACACACACACACACACACACACACATATATATATATATATATATATATATATATATATATATATATATATATATATATATATATATATATATAACACGGACACCCAAAAGCAGCAACAGAAATAAAAGCAGTAGCAGCATTACTGGCAGTGGTATATAAAAACTACAACAGCAGTAAATGCACCAGGAAATAAACTCACCACGACTGACTTTGATCATGAATCGCAAAATGATCTTCGCAAAATTTACGAGCTGCGGAATTAAATGAGAATGCCGCCTCTTTCCTACCGCATGACCCGCTGGTCCCCAATCGGAGGTTTTGGGTGGCGGGGGTGTGGGGGTGCGGGTAGTGAAGATGGAATGGAAGAAGCTGAATGGTAGTGCTGGTAAGGAGGCCCAAGGGACCATCAATCAGATGACAGTGATCTTGAGTAGAAAGGTAGATTCTGTACTCGTCGGCAAAATCAATAGAGAAGTCATGGTATATGAGGGTCGACTACTTGAGGGCGGAACCAAGCATGACACGCGAGGGGTGGGTAGGGGGAGGGGGTGTGGGAAGATGCTACTGGGCTGGTTATTTGGGAGCTGGGTGGGGAGTGGCGGGCGGGTTGGGGAGGGGCGGGCGGTTTGGGTATGCCATAATAACGATGATGATGATGATGTTGCAAATGATATCTATATGAATGATGCTTTGAGCTCCGAGGCTCTTTTCAATTCTCACTCTTTCTTCCTGCGTCTTCTTCTGCGTTTCGGTGCTTTGATCTTCCAGCCTTTTTCGGAGGTGTAATTTTCTTGTCTTTTCAGTGTCATTCTCATCATTATAAAGGTCAAGATAATTATCATCTTTTACCTGTGCCCGTTCTCAATTCTTTATTTGATCTTCTGCCATCACTTTCTCGAGACCCTCCGTTGCATCCCGCCGTTCTTTGAACCTTGGGGGTAAGAAGAAGAAGAAGAAGAACAAAAAATGTGCATTAAGAATCTCTGTACTGAATTCCAAGATTAGCGATGCAAAGCATAGATTAATCTCGCACTCGTATCCAGCACACACACACACACACACACACACACACACACACACACACACACACATGCGAATTAAATCGGTCAGCGCAACTCTGTAATCTGAGTTTTTCCATAACAAAAGCAAGCATTAACCTTTCATAACCTCTGAGGCCCTTGTCTTAATCAACCAGGTATCTTGGATATCCAGCAATGACCAGAGGAACACGATAATTCTTACCTGGACTCGCGTTGGGCCGTCATTTCCAAAGGCTGTTGAGAATCCTGGGTCCCGTCAGCGGGTGAACTGTGCGAGCAATGAGGGTTTTTTGCGAAGCCCCAAGATTCTCTGCATCCACAAGTTATTTAAAGACCTTTTTTTTTCCCTCCCTTGGCTTAGCTCCTCTGCATTTGCTTTCTCATTTCTTAATCCACCGTTCATCACAGCTGCCATTACGGTTTGGGGATGCATTTCGTTCGCTCACTGAAAAACAACCCCTTTGCAGGCTGGTACTTAACTCCAGACGTGGGAGATATTCCGGTAAACGAAACAGCCAAATACCGAATTTTGGCGGTCTTTCATAACGCCGGATTTTGGCGCTTAAACCAGTATCAGAGTCTTGTCGACTCTGCGCCTTCAAATACACATCGCTGAGACGTTTTCCTTCAACTGTTATGTCTTTTATTTGTTTTTTCATCGACTTATTCCTCTGTATTTATCCTTGCAGATTTTTAGAATTCGTCTTCTATGGCGAAAGATTTACATTTCCGGTCTAAGAAAGCAGATGATTATGCCTGCCCTAAGGTCACTGGGTTCTGCCTGCCTTCTCAGCTCACCCATGTCATCAGCTTAAATCAAGAGTCCCCAATTTTCACTAAGTATGGAAAATAACCGATTGCGCAGCCCTAATTTTAATGCAGATATTAGTTTTTGTGCCCTTTTATGGACGATGATTACCGTGGAGCACATACAAAGTGAATTTTTATCATGTAAATAGATTACGACATGAATATGGCGAGAGGAAACACCTGTATGTTTTTTGCTCTGCCAATACCAATCTTCGGGGAATGACTCGACGAGTCTAGATCTGTACAGCAATCATGTATGCAAAGTAATGTATGTTTTTCGAAACATGGCATGAAGTTAATAAACTAAGTCCCATATCATTTTCTTCCTTTCTTATGGTGGAGATACTCGAAGACCTGATGTTGCCTTGGGTATGGGTCCATTGAGCTGGAGGGGCATTGCTAGGAACTGGGTAGCTGTTGTGTTTGTTTCTTTGTCTGGTAAAGAATGGTTGGTTTTACCAAACTGTAAATGGTGCCTTTTTTTCTGCTTTCCTGAGCAGAGGAATAATTTCATTCAAATGACGTACAGTCCATTATTTTCAACATGGAAAGATTGTAACTGGGCCTTCTTTTACGTTCAGTGGTAATTCTCTTCACTAGAGTAACTGAGGTTTCATTAGAAATCTAAGTAAGGAAACAGCTCCGCAGATGTTTACTTAACTGAAAATATTGCTTGATCCCGAAATTTAAGTTATTTTTCTTTCTGAAAATGTTAAACAACGTCTCAACGTCTTTCTATCTTCCATTTTTCAAAAGCTGCACGCAGATTCCTTAGTTTCTCATTAATCGACTTAATAGCTAACCGATCACCTGAGTTGTAATAATCTCTTTCCCGGGACCTTTGAAATATTTAAAACAAATTTGAATGCTTGCTTTTCTTCCTGAGAACCGGAGTGCTAAGCGTTTTTTCTCGGAGCGCCTCTAAATTCAGATCACAGATAGCCCTGGCATGCAGGACCATGAGACCTGACAACGCTAGATATTGAGTTGAGAGAGAGAGAGAGAGAGAGAGAGAGAGAGAGAGAGAGAGAGAGAAACTTATCCGACTGGTAACGAGAATGATCCTTTTTATTTCAGAATTATTAGTTCCAGCGTATCACTGACGTGAACGTAAGTTCTCGTAACTAACTGACATAGTAATCATGTTCATGTTATGACGATATAATTTTCTCTTTGTACTACACAGTAGCTACGGCTGGGTGACCACACGATTACTCATTAACAGAACTCACAGAAGTCGACGTCGAAACCAGACCATCATTAATACCGACTATTATTTGCCTGTAATGAAAAAAATAATCTTTGGCCCTTTTAGATTTGAAAATGATTTTTTTTTATTTTAGGAATCTCTAGATTAAGGCTTAGACATGAATGTTTTAAAGTCATTTGACTCCAAAACAAGGTGACAGGTCTGTGACTTCTCAAATCATAAACCAAGTGGCCTTTTTCTTAAAATGTTCTCAGAGATGTATAGACTTGGACATTTCCAGAACACCAGGTTCCAAGAAGAGCTAGATTCAGGGACATGTTTTTTTTCAAAACAAGGACAATTAAAACTTCAGAATTCGGACGTTGTTTTGACCATGTCTACACAAATTTAGTGCGCTTGTTTCCTTTCATTCCAAGAAACAGAAAGAAGTTTTTCTGACGCGCATTCGAGTTGGGAAGCCACCGTCAATAGGCCACTTTTGCAGGGAGATTTTATATACACATGTGAAGAGTAATGTATATATGCGAAATCCTATACCAGATCTTCTTTCATACAAAATAAAACACCAAAACACATCAAACAGATTACGTATTCTCAATTCTTCAATCATTTTACTGTTTCTCATTTTGACTAGAGCAATGGTTCTCAAAGAGGGAGGAATTCCCCCCACCCCCTGGGGGAATTTCAGAGTTTCAGGTGGGGTATTGTGACCAAGGATTTTTAGCATTATATGCATATTATCTGGAATGCACCTTTTGAGGCAGATATTTTTGGAGAGGGGGGGGATGCCATTCTGACATATGGTGAAAGGGTGCATGGGCCAAAAAAAGGTTGAGAACTACTAGACTAGAGGTTCGCGGTCTGCACAATCCAGATTTGTTTTGGTTCTATGTGGAGGCACTAGATACGTCACATAAGCTAGCCTTTTCCAATAAGCGTAAGAATGAACTTGTATTTATGGAATGACTGCCATACGCTTTAAATCCTGGGATTCAGAACATAGTAATTTTTTGCATCTAGTTTCTATTTGTAATAATTTTAACGCATTTACTTTCTATTTCTTTTACATCCTATTACAATTCTGAAAAGATCGGCTCAACTACTTATCATACATTCTACAATACGATCCAAAAAGGTGAGGGTTTTCTTTGTTGAAACATAACCAGGACCCCTCTCTCTCTCTCTCTCTCTCTCTCTCTCTCTCTCTCTCTCTCTCTCTCTCTCTCTCTCTCGTAACAATGTTTATTTCATTCAATAAAAAAGCGTCATTTTTGCTGAAATATAAACGTAGATATCGATTGATTGATTGATTTACAGATTTATAGATTTTAGGAATACATGCCAAGCACTGGGGCAACTAAGGCCATTTAGCGCTGAAACGGACAGTGAAAAGGTTTGAAAGGTGCAACAGGAGGAAAACCTTACAGTTGCACCATGAATCAAATGTTAGGAGAAGATGGAAGAAAGAGAATATGAACGGAGGTACAATAAAAGTAATGAAAAAGGTTACAGCTAAGGGCCGCAGGGACGCTGCAAAGAACCTTAAGTAATGCCTACATTGCACCGCATGAGGTGCACTGACGGCACTCACCCCCTACGGGATATAAACGTAGAAATCGCATCTCTCAATTCAAAAAAAATGTATTTTCAATGTTAAGAGTGAATATCGTATAAGCTACAGAAGTCGAGAATCTCTTTGTCATTGTTTTTTGTAAACTGTGCATAAAAAAGACCTGAAAAATCCCAACTTATCTTTGAATCGGTCTTTTCTTACACTTTTCAATTACAATTTAATTCTGCTGCTTTTAATATATTCTGCAATGTCTAGTACCACACAGAGCAAGAAAAAACATACTAATAAGTATTCCATTAATCAGACTATTAATATTCGAAAACAGTAAGAAGATAATAGAAAAAAAAATATAATGACAGACCTTGTATCCTGATCCTGAAGGCTTAATTATGCTGTCTGAAAATCGCATTTAGCCAAGCCAGTGCAACGGAACAAAAACCAAAAAATAATTTGAATAAATTATCACCCGTTAGAAAAATAGCAAAATACCCGCGCGTAACAGCAATGAAATTTCATGGCTGCTAGAGCTTATATGCAAATCTCCATTAATGCCCGTGATAAGTGGAATAACTGTGATAAGTGGAAAAATGAATCGACAAAGCTTCGTGACGGCGCCGGAGGAACTCGTGTTGTTGTGGTTCTTGACTGCTTCGGACTTTCTCTTATTTCTCAAATAAAATTTTGTTTCTTTACGCAGTTGGCAATGAGGGTTTGGGTATCTTTCCGTTGCCCTTTAAAGTTTGCGCCTACTGCCACTAGCGGATCCAGGGTGGGGGTTGGGGGGGCCACCTGGGCACGTGCCTCAACCCCTGGAAAATGATGACGAAATAATAATATTGAAGGTTTAGATAATAACAACATAAATGAGAAATATACAAATGGGAGAAAATAAAAAATCTGTTATAGAAATACATATATATATAAAATAATATATACACATATGTATGAAAATTGGTGGCTCATCTATTACAGAAATACACACACACACACACACACACACACACACACACACACACACACACACACACACACACACATATATATATATATATATATATATATATATATATATATATATATATATATATATATATATATATAAATAATGTATAATACGAAAATTGGTGCCCCACCCGCAACGAAATTTTTCTGGATCCGCTAGTGCCTACTGCTATTCTCATCACCTTCTCTGTCCTTTTATAGCGCTGGCTCAGTCAACTCAACTACAGCCCTCAAAAAATCATTCATCTCCCGTGATCAATGTTGCTCAGTCGGTGCTCTTATTTGCGAAGTATTCCGTGCTTGTCATTGCTTTTGATTTGGGCAGACTTCCTGCTTGACAATGACTTATTACTGATTCACCACTGTTACATTAACCTCTGCTGCATCTGGAAATTAAGTTGCTGTGTCCGTAATCGGTGGTAATCGTAGCGCCTCTTGTCATTAATGCTGTAAAACTTTTTCTTCTTTCTTTAGTTAATCATCCCATTTACTGTATTCGGCTTCTCTTTGTGTAGGTTATTTTTTAACTTTTTATTGATTCGGTAAATATATTTGTCATCATTAATTATCGTGAATCCACAGATAGTGGACTCTGGACATTATTTCCATCAACGCTGTTATAGTTGTTAATAACCGGTGTTCATGTTACTGATTATTACTAATGTAGCTTTAGTTTTCTGTAAAAAAAAACTATTGTGCCGGCTTTGTCTGTCCGTCCTCAGACCAAACATACCAAATTGCAGCCCTCCAGCCTCAGCAGTTTGTATTCTATTTAGGGTTAAAGTTAGCCATAATCGTACTTCTGGCACCGCTACAGGTACGAACAACACAGGCCACCACCGGATCGTGGATGAGTTGCATGGGCCGCGGCTAAGAGTTTTATGGGCCGTGGCTGAGGCCACCACCAGACCGTGGCTGAGTTTAATGGACCGCGGCTGAAAGTTTCATACAGCATTATGCGCTGTACAGAAAACTCGATTGCGCCGGAAAAACTTCGGCGCATTTTTTTTACTTTTTATTTTTTTTTTTTTTTGTGCCTACCGAGTAAGTGTCCACTATACTGTACTTAAAATTACTGGTTTTTGCTTTTGTTAGATTTGTAATCGCAGTTCTTGTAACTGAAGTTGAAGTTTCCTTTTCATCATGTTTTCTTCCTTAGCCATTTTACTTCCTTCAGTCTTTGAAAAAAATGGAAACTTTTATTGGTACGTGTTGTTTCTCCTCCTATTTTCGGGATAGATAACAACTGCAGTTTTCGTCATATCTGTTGCAGCACTCTATCATTACCCGACAACCTTGCAGTAGCCCCGGTTGTGAGTGTTACTGTTACAAAGGATCTTCCTCTGTCCATACATTATAATAACCGATGTTGTTTACCCACACACACACACACACACACACACACACGCTTATGACGCTAGGAGTCTCAACATGCCTTTTTCTGTTGTTCTTTATAAGGGTAAACACAGGTACGCTGCAGTTTATCAATATTCTTTTTCTTTGAATTTTTAACCGCTTCAGTAATGACGAACCTAAGGATCAGAAGACAATTATGAATGTGTAATTTTTTTTTTATCTGAGTATCATAACCAAAAACGACAATTGGTTATACCATAATACATACATACATATATATATATATATATATATATATATATATATATATATATATATATATATATATAAATAATGTATAATACGAAAATTGGTGCCCCACCCGCAACGAAATTTTTCTGGATCCGCTAGTGCCTACTGCTATTCTCATCACCTTCTCTGTCCTTTTATAGCGCTGGCTCAGTCAACTCAACTACAGCCCTCAAAAAATCATTCATCTCCCGTGATCAATGTTGCTCAGTCGGTGCTCTTATTTGCGAAGTATTCCGTGCTTGTCATTGCTTTTGATTTGGGCAGACTTCCTGCTTGACAATGACTTATTACTGATTCACCACTGTTACATTAACCTCTGCTGCATCTGGAAATTAAGTTGCTGTGTCCGTAATCGGTGGTAATCGTAGCGCCTCTTGTCATTAATGCTGTAAAACTTTTTCTTCTTTCTTTAGTTAATCATCCCATTTACTGTATTCGGCTTCTCTTTGTGTAGGTTATTTTTTAACTTTTTATTGATTCGGTAAATATATTTGTCATCATTAATTATCGTGAATCCACAGATAGTGGACTCTGGACATTATTTCCATCAACGCTGTTATAGTTGTTAATAACCGGTGTTCATGTTACTGATTATTACTAATGTAGCTTTAGTTTTCTGTAAAAAAAAACTATTGTGCCGGCTTTGTCTGTCCGTCCTCAGACCAAACATACCAAATTGCAGCCCTCCAGCCTCAGCAGTTTGTATTCTATTTAGGGTTAAAGTTAGCCATAATCGTACTTCTGGCACCGCTACAGGTACGAACAACACAGGCCACCACCGGATCGTGGATGAGTTGCATGGGCCGCGGCTAAGAGTTTTATGGGCCGTGGCTGAGGCCACCACCAGACCGTGGCTGAGTTTAATGGACCGCGGCTGAAAGTTTCATACAGCATTATGCGCTGTACAGAAAACTCGATTGCGCCGGAAAAACTTCGGCGCATTTTTTTTACTTTTTATTTTTTTTTTTTTTTTTGTGCCTACCGAGTAAGTGTCCACTATACTGTACTTAAAATTACTGGTTTTTGCTTTTGTTAGATTTGTAATCGCAGTTCTTGTAACTGAAGTTGAAGTTTCCTTTTCATCATGTTTTCTTCCTTAGCCATTTTACTTCCTTCAGTCTTTGAAAAAAATGGAAACTTTTATTGGTACGTGTTGTTTCTCCTCCTATTTTCGGGATAGATAACAACTGCAGTTTTCGTCATATCTGTTGCAGCACTCTATCATTACCCGACAACCTTGCAGTAGCCCCGGTTGTGAGTGTTACTGTTACAAAGGATCTTCCTCTGTCCATACATTATAATAACCGATGTTGTTTACCCACACACACACACACACACACACACACACGCTTATGACGCTAGGAGTCTCAACATGCCTTTTTCTGTTGTTCTTTATAAGGGTAAACACAGGTACGCTGCAGTTTATCAATATTCTTTTTCTTTGAATTTTTAACCGCTTCAGTAATGACGAACCTAAGGATCAGAAGACAATTATGAATGTGTAATTTTTTTTTTATCTGAGTATCATAACCAAAAACGACAATTGGTTATACCATAATACATACATACATATATATATATATATATATATATATATATATATATATATATATATATATATATATATAAATAATGTATAATACGAAAATTGGTGCCCCACCCGCAACGAAATTTTTCTGGATCCGCTAGTGCCTACTGCTATTCTCATCACCTTCTCTGTCCTTTTATAGCGCTGGCTCAGTCAACTCAACTACAGCCCTCAAAAAATCATTCATCTCCCGTGATCAATGTTGCTCAGTCGGTGCTCTTATTTGCGAAGTATTCCGTGCTTGTCATTGCTTTTGATTTGGGCAGACTTCCTGCTTGACAATGACTTATTACTGATTCACCACTGTTACATTAACCTCTGCTGCATCTGGAAATTAAGTTGCTGTGTCCGTAATCGGTGGTAATCGTAGCGCCTCTTGTCATTAATGCTGTAAAACTTTTTCTTCTTTCTTTAGTTAATCATCCCATTTACTGTATTCGGCTTCTCTTTGTGTAGGTTATTTTTTAACTTTTTATTGATTCGGTAAATATATTTGTCATCATTAATTATCGTGAATCCACAGATAGTGGACTCTGGACATTATTTCCATCAACGCTGTTATAGTTGTTAATAACCGGTGTTCATGTTACTGATTATTACTAATGTAGCTTTAGTTTTCTGTAAAAAAAAACTATTGTGCCGGCTTTGTCTGTCCGTCCTCAGACCAAACATACCAAATTGCAGCCCTCCAGCCTCAGCAGTTTGTATTCTATTTAGGGTTAAAGTTAGCCATAATCGTACTTCTGGCACCGCTACAGGTACGAACAACACAGGCCACCACCGGATCGTGGATGAGTTGCATGGGCCGCGGCTAAGAGTTTTATGGGCCGTGGCTGAGGCCACCACCAGACCGTGGCTGAGTTTAATGGACCGCGGCTGAAAGTTTCATACAGCATTATGCGCTGTACAGAAAACTCGATTGCGCCGGAAAAACTTCGGCGCATTTTTTTTACTTTTTATTTTTTTTTTTTTTTGTGCCTACCGAGTAAGTGTCCACTATACTGTACTTAAAATTACTGGTTTTTGCTTTTGTTAGATTTGTAATCGCAGTTCTTGTAACTGAAGTTGAAGTTTCCTTTTCATCATGTTTTCTTCCTTAGCCATTTTACTTCCTTCAGTCTTTGAAAAAAATGGAAACTTTTATTGGTACGTGTTGTTTCTCCTCCTATTTTCGGGATAGATAACAACTGCAGTTTTCGTCATATCTGTTGCAGCACTCTATCATTACCCGACAACCTTGCAGTAGCCCCGGTTGTGAGTGTTACTGTTACAAAGGATCTTCCTCTGTCCATACATTATAATAACCGATGTTGTTTACCCACACACACACACACACACACACACACACGCTTATGACGCTAGGAGTCTCAACATGCCTTTTTCTGTTGTTCTTTATAAGGGTAAACACAGGTACGCTGCAGTTTATCAATATTCTTTTTCTTTGAATTTTTAACCGCTTCAGTAATGACGAACCTAAGGATCAGAAGACAATTATGAATGTGTCATTTTTTTTTTTATCTGAGTATCATAACCAAAAAACGACAATTGGTTATACCATAATACATACATACATACATATATATATATATATATATATATATATATATATATATATATATATATATATATATATGTGTGTGTGTGTGTGTGTGTGTGTGTGTGTGTGCGTGAGTGTGCGTATTCTTGAATTCCCTGAGAATTCTAACTGGGAACATTACAAAAATAAGCACCGATTTCATCAACAGCCGTTTCCGCCACAAAGAAGACCCAGAAGTCAGATAGAAGCGCAGAGCTGATTCAGAGTGAATGATAAATCTTCTTTCTGATATTAATCATCCGTCTCGTAAATCCTTACTCCTATTCCTCCTCCTCCTCCTCCTCCTCCTCCTCCTCTTCATCCTCCTCCTCCTCCTCTGACGTAAGCCAAGGTATATAGGCATTAACATAAAGGCAGATCCTAATTTTCTTGCCATCTGATATGCTTGTAGCAATTTGTCTTACAATATGTTAAGGAACCCGGGGCTACGTGGCACCACCAGTGTGTTTCTGGCTAATTGGGGGTGGGTTGTGTGAAATTAGAGGCGTATTGTGTGAAATTGGTTTGACTTCTGGGGGCTGGCGGGAACCAGACCCAGTCAAGCCAGAGAGAGAGAGAGAGAGAGAGAGAGAGAGAGAGAGAGAGAGAGAGAGGGGAATTTGATGATGGGTTGATGAGGCTAACCCTTTCCGCCCATCGAGACTGCTGCAACCTTCTGCCGCATCACCCCAATCCCTCTGCCCCCCCTCCACCCCCAACCCTTCCAGAAACCCAACCCATGTGATCTAACCCACCAACCCATCCGATCTAACCCACTGCCATCAAACGATGCCTACCAACCATTCCTCTTCGCCCTTAACCCCCACCATTTTCTAATCCCAACACGTCCAGAGACTCCAGACGGCTCTGTACTTTTGGCACAGCCGATGGGAGATCTCGCTACTGTACACTGATATCTGAGCTTATTTCAACAAACGCGCTTCGCCTCCTATCGGGGATTAATTGCAGGAGATTAATAGTTAGACCCTCTGCTACATACACGTCCTCCTCCACTTCGATAGCGAGAGGACACCCTAGATAATAATAATAATAATAATAATAATAATAATAATAATAATAATAATAATAATAATAATAATAATAATAATGGGAGTTACGTCCTGGAATTTATTGTTCTTGTCTAAGTATCTTTTCGTCCTACCAAAATATACGTCAAAGTTTTGCATAATTTCTCTGACAGTTCGTTACTGTCGGGATGACGTACACACATACAGCCTGTGTATGTGTGTGTGTGTGTGTGTGGAAGAGAGATAGCAAGTACGTATACGTTTGAAGAAACAACAGCGACCCTAACCTAATTTTCTCGACGTAATTACAATCCGGGTCTCATTTCCAACGATAAATACCGTCAACCACACATCGAATGAACAACCTTCCCTGTCAGTCGGTCGGAAGGCCCTTAACGACATAATTACCTCTGTAAAAGGTTTAACCTTTTATTTCGACAACTTTTATTTCCGAAACGCATCTGCACGCACCTTTGATTAGCTACAAATAAAACAAAAAAAAAACACTGAATTATAATGCGTAAAAACACACTGCGTTAAACATTTCAAAACACACACATACACACACGCACCAACGGATATGTGTATATATGTAACGTGAGAATTTACTTACAAGAAAAAGACTGTTCTAGACAGGAACGCAGGCACAGAATAAATCTAAATAAAATATAAGGAAGGAGCAAAAGTTGCAGTAAAGAACGGAATAAACTTGCACTGCTACGCCCAAGGGAATGAAGACTTTTTGCGGAAAACCAAATTGGATTAGGGCTTTTGTTAGTTCACGTCTAATGGGTACGTTCTAAAACAAAAAACAAAAAAATTTTTTTTTTCAACTGTTGATTTAGTTTAGTATGGAGGCTGTTGTACTGGTGTTGTAACGTAATCTTAAAACGAAAGTTAGAGTATTTTGAATATTTAGAAAATAATTGGGCTGCGACACTAGCGGATCCAGAAAAATTTCATCGGGGGGGAGGGACAAATTTTCATATTATACACATACACACATATATATACACACACACACGCATACACAGTATATATACATATATAAGTGTATTATTATTACTATTTTCTTTCTCAAAATTTTATTATTAAGTCTTCAGTACTATTATTTTGTCAATATCTTTCATGTGGGGGGGGGGGCGCGCACGTGCCCAGGGTCCCCCCCCTGATCCGCTATTGGGCTACAAGTGCAGACTTTCACTGGGGATCAATGAACAGGCAAACTAATGTTATAATGCTGGCTTAAAAACAGTACGGGAATTTAGTCGCCAGTATTTCTTAACAAATTTGAATATATATACTCATTTAATTGTTCAGTATTCATATATTTGTTTGTTAACCGTTCTCGTCTCGTTTTTATTCACCTTTCATTCTTAAAAATTCTTTAAATTGGAAGTTAGCTTTGTTTGTTGATGTCTTATTGATGTTGTTTGCTAGTTTTAATTATCACAATACTAATAATAATAGTAGTAGTAATAATAATACATAAATTGGTCACTGTACCAGTGTCAGGGCTTAGCTCTTTTTGTTTACTATAAAATATTTTCTTTTTCATTTCCTTTCACTCTTCTCAAATTTTTCCTCTCTCATTCTGCCGAACTGCAGACTCCATTCTTCCTGAAACAGAGGAACTGGGCTACTTTTTTAATGTAAACAATTTGATTAAATGTTCACGAAATTACTTAATTACAATATTACACCTAGATGATTAAATGGTTCGAAAGCGAAGACAGGTTTTCTTAAGAGATCTGTCACCAATAAATGTCCTAAGGACAAATGACAGCCTTCAAGTAAATGTTTTCGCATAGGTTTCTTTACGTTAGTAACTCCTAAATAATTAAATAATGAGGAGGGCAAACATATTTTTCAGAAACGAGATGAAATATGTCAGTGAAAAACTAAAGTTTATTTGGGAGACAATACTGAAATTCCCTACGACACGACCCAGCAACTCTTCAGAGTTATGAAATCAAGTTGCGTCGGCTATGCATTCACTCAAGTTAAAACTGATTCCCATAACTTTTACTTTTTTCCAGAGACGGCGCTGCTGTTCCTGTAGGTTAAATATCAAATTCCCCACCGCCCCACTTTATCTTAAATAAAATAAAATAAAAATGTTCAAGTGGTTGCCTAAGAATTCTTCATGTGCTGAATCATATACATACGAAATAATTTTCTGAGATTGTCGTGGTCACTGATACATAATTACGTCTTAAAGAAGGAAAAGGAAAAATGTTTCATTTCTATGTTCGGAAAATATATTCGCGACTACAATCTACGAATTCTTCTCCAAGCCTTAAGTACACGAAAAGCTTCCGAAGGGACTTGATATTCACACAGAACACACAATCGTATGGAAAGACTAAAATGTCAAAAGTGTAAAAGTTAAAAAAAAATAAACTGTAATAAAATGCATCTGAGAATAGTAATGAAACGAAATGAAGAACCAATTCTAGAAAATCTATCTCTCTCTATCTATCTATCTGTCTATCTATCTATATATACAGTATATATATATATATGTGCATATACAGTATATATGTAAATATATATATATATATATATATATATATATATATATATATATATATAATACTAGAAAATCTTTCTCTATCCATCTATGTATATATATATATATATATATATATATATATATATATATATATATATATATATATATATGTGTGTGTGTGTGTGTGTGTGTGTGTGTGTGTGTGTGCGTGTTTTTTAAAGCACGGGAGAAACTAAATGAATTTCCTGTGGATCTTACCTTTTGCAGTATCATACCCCATTTCTAGCAAGTTGCAATTAAAGTACTTATAATAAAATACGAAGAGAGTTTAGACGCTTGGATGATAGTATCTGGAATATCTTCATAAACAACCACCATAAATATTTAATTGCTACAAGCCTTAGCCAAATAGCTTATCGCGGCACGATGTTCATAAAGAACGCATTAACAACAATAACAACGATTATTATTTCTGTAGCAGTGGATACTCGTTTCATCACCCTTACCCTAATTATTAATGCAATTAATTACGCGCGTGTGTACAACAGAAAAGGTGAATAATCAGCGCCGAAATAATGTGCATATTAGTGGGTTTTATCAGTGGCCAGAGGGTCCGACAAAACCATAACCAATTTTCCAGTTCATTCTCATGACTTTTATTCATTTCTATTATCGTTGCATTTTCCGCATCGCCGGCCATTAATGGAAGAAAAATGTGTTCATTATTATTATTGCTCCCAGGCAGCCAAGGATCAATGCCAGCCCCAATACTTCCATTTGACAAGTCCACAAAAATGGTGGGCCATTTTTGCTAACACTGAATCTTTTTTTTTTTTGTTTATTGCGGGAGGGAACATAAATTTCCATATATCTGGATTTTCAAGGCTGGAATGGAATGGAGACAGTTGCCACAGTGGTAGGGATGCTGGACAACAAAGGAAAATGAAGAGATTTAATACTCCTGACTCCGAAAACAAGAGGTTCAGGAAAATTATTAAATTTACCTAAAAAAATAAAAAAAAAAAAACATGAACAAGCTGATGGACAACATGAGGTTATGAGGCACCGCTAAAACATACACTGATGGATGAATAAAAAAATGTATATGTCACTGTGAAAAAAAAAAAAAAAAAATATATATATATATATATATATATATATATATATATATATATATATATATATATATATATATATATATATATATTCTTTTTACAATGACATATATATTTTTAATTTTCACAATGCCATATATTTTTAATTTTCACAATGACAAATTTATATATATATATATATATATATATATATATATATATATATATATATATATATATATATATATATATGTACATATATATGTATATATATACATAAGTGTTGTAATGGTGTCCCTTACAACAACTGCATTTTAACAATTTCCGAGACTAATGAAATTGACACGCATGTTCCCACTTGAGCAGCTCCCTCAAACGGTTAATGCTTACCATCTGTAAGAAAAAAAAAAAGAAACAATGGTATCTGGCTTGGAAGAGAGAAGCAACGGGAATGTACGATTTTAATGAAACTTTACCGAATATGTGGTCAGGGGGAGGCAAGAGATCTCCAGATACCTACGGTAGGTCCTGAGGAAATCAACTGGAAACCCTTATTAGCATACGATAAGCGCTGCGTTCCGCGCATTCGCACTCTTTATTCTGTTTGGGAAGCGTTGTTTAAGCGAGTCTCTCTCTCTCTCTCTCTCTCTCTCTCTCTCTCTCTCTCTCTCTCTCTCTCTCTATATATATATATATATATATATATATATATATATATATATATATATATATATATATATATATATATATATATATATATATATATATATATATATATATATAAAATGTATAAAGATGTGGGTATGTGTGTATATACATACATATATATATATATATATATATATATATATATATATATATATATATATATATATATATATATATTTATATTTGAATATATAAATTACATACATATTACTTGAAAATTACTCTGACGATACTGTCACACACATACACACACACACACACATACATACATATATATATATATATATATATATATATATATATATGTGTGTGTGTGTGTGTGTGTGTGTGTGTGTGTGTGTGTGTAATAGTGGCGTCAAAGTTGTTTTCAGGTAATAGAAAATTGTAAATATTTAATGGGAAAATATAACAGTACATTGTACTGTTAAAAAAATCTTTTACAGAGTAAAAATTGATTTTCGATTTATAAAAGTTCTGACGCTATATAGTGTGGTCTTCTCTACCCTAAATACAATATAGATACTTATAGTGAAATCACTTGTGCACCTCAAAATCTCTTTGCGTTACACCCGGAGAAGTTTCCACATTAATACAATGTATAAACATTTTGAAACATGTCAGAACTATTTAATCCTGAAAATATGTAGCATTTCAGGGAATATGTGCTTTGCGCTTAAAACGCGGTTCATCTTCCAAGAAATTCAGTAGTTTGCCATTAGAGAGCATTTATTTAAATTTATTTAAATGCCGCAAATAAATATCTGATTACAAAATTATTCAGAGGCCATGCGGCCAGGAGACAATATATTCAGCGGGTCAAACCTTTTAGTTATATCAGCATTCCGGGAAAGGACAGCTTTCTCTCTCTCTCTCTCTCTCTCTCTCTCTCTCTCTCTCTCTCTCTCTCTCTCTCTCTCTCTCTCTCTCTCTCTCTCTCACCCTTCAGGTAGCTGTGCTGTAATTACCGAGTTAACCTAGGAGCTTCGTCCAGACGCTTTTTATGGAAAGAAATAATTATGTGGTTTTTATCTCACTGCCTCGTTCTATTATTTACTCACCTCTTCGGTATTCTTTGGGAGGTACTTATAAATATACACACATACTCGCACTCAGAACTAATTCCTACAACACAACTCGTGCACAAATACGGATGTGTACATGTACTCATAATTTTGCATATATATATATATATATATATATATATATATATATATATATATATATATATATATATATATATATATATATATATATATATATATATATATATATATATATAGATATACGAGTATATATAAAATATACATATATAATTTATATATATATATATATATATATATATATATATATATATATATATATATATATGTATATATATCATATATATATAAATGCAAAATTTTATATATATATATATATATATATATATATATATATATATATACATATATATAGATAGGTAGATAGGTATATGCATCGCAGGGAACACTATTCTGAAGAAAATTAATTAATTATAAGTTCTTATAATAATCGAAAAATTACTGAAACTCTTTCAAGAAATAATTAGAATTTCGAGGATCTGACCCCAAGCAGCGTTTAAGCAAACTAACTTCGGACTTGAAATCGGCCAAAAGTTTTCTTGGAGGCCACATTATGCATGTGCGTGCACACTCTCTGATAACAGTGCGTTCACACCAAGCAAAACTAATGAAATATCACAGTTGTTTCATACAGATCTCTCTCTCTCTCTCTCTCTCTCTCTCTCTCTCTCTCTCTCTCTCTCTCTCTCTCTCTCTCTCTCTTCTCAAAGGGTTAACTTGCAACTTATCAGTTGGTTTCGTATTTGGACCCAGCATCTCCTAATGCATCTTTCATTGTGCATGGGAATGGGACCTGACCCAACCCAACAGTCCCTTCTCGCACCCAGCTCTACCCAGGGCATGAGATCTTAAGGTATAGCTTAACACTCTTGTTCTGCCCTTTGAATCCCAAGTCTGCGAGGGCTTAAGGAAGACTATACATCTCAAAGATCTTAGGAACGGGGCGGGGGGTTACAAGTACCGAAATGATCGTTCAAATTTGGTTCCTCAAGAAAAAAAAAAACTGGCTGTCGATTGATTCGTCATGACGTCGTGAGGAAAATATTTAAAAAAAAATGCAAGAGAAAACAGCTGAATCAGCTGAAATAAATAAGCAGAGACAAAAATCCCATATAAGCAAAGACCAGTTCATAGGCTTTGCAGCGTGATCGTATCCTCAGAAATTGTTTTGACGTCTCGAGGGTGATCGAGTCCTCTTTAGGGAGGATTAGATCCCGAGAGGGACAATGCAACATACTCCGATGCAGGGCGACACCTTGGGTCTGGTCTGGTGCCGGCACTTAGAGAAGAAGAAAGGTGAGTAAAAGGAAAAGAAAAAAAGAATGCGAAGACGGCAAAGGGAAGGGATGGATGAAATTAAGGAGGATGTAGGCTGGCGAAAACGTAAGTGGAAGAGAAGTAATGGAAGAAAGAGAGAGACACGGGAGGAGTAAGGATGCGCACAAGCAGAAATCCTGATCAGAGGTTTTTCTTTCCCGCTGTTAGCAAGTGAGCATTAACTTGTCTGGAGTATTTCAGCGTCGGTGAACATAAATCACAACAACGGGCAGTTAAATCTTGATAAAAGGAGCCAGGGAAAAGGAGGTGGTGGAGAAGGGAGAGGCGGGGGTTGTGGGGGGGGGGGGGGGTTTGGGTTGGGGAGGAAGAGGTTCTATTTATATTTCTTTCGTGGGTTTTCATATGTTTTGAAAACTACTAAGATTTGAAGAAGTATTTTGATATGTGGGAACTTGTTCTCCATTTCGTTTGTTTATTGCATAAAAGTTTGTTTTATTCACAAGCGTTTTTGGAGGCTATTTTACTTTAGTTAGGAATGATCGTCTTATTTTCTTTATTTTATTAATATAAGCTTTTGGATTCTTATATAAATGGTCTGTGTTCAAGTATTTTCTTCATTTTATTAACATAAGCTTTTGGATTCGTATATAAATGGTCTGTGTTCAAGTATTTTCTTTATTTTATTAATATAAACTTTTGGATTCTTATATAAATGGTCTGGGTTCAACTAAGTGTTTT
>JANJGK010008286.1:0-27272 GCA_039081455.1 Macrobrachium rosenbergii
CCTAGAGAGTGCAGACAGCTCCGAAATTCTAGCACCCGAAGCCAGGCTAACTAAAAACAACGTTTTCCTCAACAAGGAAAGGTAGGGGCAGGATTGATTATCGATATCTGAGGCTAACTTCAACACGTCATTTAGAAACCAGGAAACCGTATGTGGACGGATTACTGGCCTCAGACGTGCACATGCTTTAGGGATGGAAGAAAAGTAAGGGTCTGTGAGGTCAATTTTGAAACCATACAAGAACACTTTACGTAGAGCCGACTTGACTGTAGTAACAGTACTAGCGGCTAAACCCTTCTCAAACAGTGATCTAAAAAAGGAGATTGCTAAATTAATGGTCATTACTGTAGCCTCAGATTCTCTTAAAAAGAGTGCTAGTTTCTTAATTGCTGGGTCGTACTGACGAAGAGTGGAGGCCCGCTTATCTGATTCTAAGAACATGGTATTGACAGGATCAACGTTAGCATCCCTTTGAGCCGCAAACTTCATAAAGTCCACAAAGCCAGGGCATTTTGGATTTCTGAGGAAGCTGACACAGTCTGAGTTTGTACTACTTGTGTTAGTTTCGGACTGGGGATTCGGATGTGGCGAAGTTTCAGTTCTAGTAGAAGAGGAAACCAGCTGCTCTTTGGCCAGTAGGGAGCCACTAGAGCTACTTGACCCTTGAACGTCCTCAGTTTGTGGAGGACTTTCAACAACAAGTTCACTGGAGGGAACAGATAGATCACCTTCCACCTGTTCCAATCCAATGACATTGCGTCCGTGAAAAGAGCTTGAGGGTCCAGGTTGGGAGCTACGTAATGAGGGAGCTTGTTGTTGAGCTTGGTTGCGAACAAATCTACCTCCAGACCCAGAACTAGTTGGCAGATCCAATTGAACGAACCCCTGTCTAGGGACCACTCCGACTCGAGGGGAGTTGTCCTGGAGAGAGAATCTGCTACGACGTTCCGGACCCCTGCAAGATGGGTGGCAGATAGGTGCCACTTGTTCTTGCAGGCCAAGGAGAAAAGTGCAATCATTACCTGGTTGATCCTGCTCGATTTTGAACCTCTCCTGTTTATGCAGTGGACTACCGTGGCGCTGTCCAGAACCAGCCTTATGTGAATCTTCTTGGGGGGAAGAAGCTTCTTCAAGGTAAGGAAGACCGCCATGGCCTCCAGAACATTTATATGGAACTGGTGGAACATGAGAGACCAAGTCCCCTGTACTTCTTGGTGTTGAGAATATCCTCCCCACCCGCTTACGGAGGCGTCTGTGTGGATAACCAACGCCGGAGGAGGAAATTGAAGGGGGACTGACTTGGACAGGCTCTTGACAGACGACCAAGGACGGAGTCGCTTCTTCAAGATGTGGGGAATCAGAGACACCTTGTCCCTGAGACTGATATTTGCACGACTCCGCCACACTCTGTTGATATCCTTCAGTTTCACTTTCAGCAACAGGTCTGTCACCGAAGCGAACTGAAGGGAGCCCAAGACTCGTTCTTGGGTCCGCCGAGAGGCCCTTTTGGATTTGAGAAACTGTCTGGTTGCTCTGGCTATCTCCTTCCTCTTGGGAGGAGGAAGAGAGAGCTTGTGAGAATTCAGATCCCACTGGATTCCTAGCCATTGAAAACAACTGCTGGGAACCAGGCGGGACTTCTCCCTGTTTACACGAAAGCCCAAGGATTCTAGAAAGTCGACCACCACGGATGTAACTCTCCGGCATTCCTCGACGCTGGATGCCCAGATGATCCAGTCGTCGAGATACGCGGCCAGCGTAATCCCTTGAGATCGGAGTTGCTGTACGACCGTGTCTGTCAACTTGGTAAAAATCCTTGGGGCTATGTTGAGGCCGAAAGGCATCACCTTGAAGGAATATGCCTGCCTTCCGAGCCTGAACCCCAGAAAGGGGGAGAACCTTCTCGCAACCGGGACGTGATAATAGGCGTCGGAAAGATCTAGAGAGGTGGTTACGGCTCCACGGGGCAGTAGGGTCCGAACTTGGGAGACAGTAAGCATCCGAAACTTGTCGCAACGAATGTAGGAATTCAGACGGGACAAGTCCAGAATTACTCTCCGTTTGTTGGAACCTTTCTTTGGAACACTGAAGAGCCTGCCTTGGAACTTCAGAGACCTCACTTTCCTTATAGCCTGTTTCTGTAGGAGATCCTCCACAAAGTCCTCGAGATCCTTGGTTGTAGCCTGATAAAACTTGACTGGTGGAGGGGGATTGTCGATCCAACTCCAGCCTAGGCCCTTGGAAACTATACTCTGAGCCCAGGGACAGAAGGTCCACCGAGCTCGAAAATGATACAGCCTCCCGCCCACAGGATGTATGTCATCGGTCCTGTGATTGCTTCCCCCCTCTGGAGCCTCTACCTCCCCTGTTCCTGGGAGAGGAGCGGGGGGCTCCCCTTCCCCGAGCGAAGCCACGGGGCTTATTGCCTCTGGTTGATTGTCTGGGGCGAAATTTCCCCTGACTTTCATATGCAGGATTGAAAGCTGGGGAGGAGACATAGGAAGGAGCAGCCAAAGACTGGTGTGAGCTTAGTGTTCTCCGCTTGCCACTCCGTAAGGGTCCTCATCAAAGACGACTGGGCTTGGTCCCTAGGATAGATGACTGTCTCCTTAGGGACTTTATCAGACCTGTTCCAAACCTCTCCCTTCAGCCTGGCAAAACCAGTGTAGGGAGATGTCAGGTCCGGAGGATAGAACTCTAACTCTTCCACTCTCCTCGTGCCTAAACCCTCTATGGTAAGAGTACCTTCGTACTCGGGAGCATAAAGGGTGAGACGCCAAGGATTCCCTAGATCGAAGGGAGGGAGAGTGGAAGGGTCAGGAACAGAATGCCTAGAACGTTGTTGAGATTCCACCTTCTTCGAAAGGGAGTGAAGAGAAGAAGCAAGACCAGACAGCTTACTGTCTACCCTCGCGTCGATCTTCTCATATCTCGTGTCGATTCTTTCCAGGAACTGTTCAAAGAACTGAAGTGTATCCAAAGAAGGAGGAGGGGGAACTACCTGACGTGATTGAGGCTCTGCCTGGGACCCGGAAGGGGAGGCTGTACTCGTCGACGGAACGGGGCTCGTTGTCCGTGCCGCCGCCAGAGGGACCCCATATCGGTCTGCCGGAGTAGGTAAGGTTTTCTTTTTAAAGGACTTCACCTTCGGAGCAATAGACCCAGACGTGCCCGAAAGGTATGAAGATTTAGAGAAGCCTTTAAAAGAAGCAACAGAGGAAGAAGGAGAGTTAAACAGTGAAGAACCTGCCTCACTTACCCCCTTACCTGCCTGATGCTCTGGGATAATGCTCGGAGACTCAAGGTCGGGATCGAGTTCCGCCGCGTCTTCCGGGGCGCCGCCGCTCAAAGCCGAACCGTCTGGAGAGGGCTGGGTCAACTCCCGAATCCCGGCAATCAACGGAGCAGCAACCTCGTCGGTGACAGAAGCTGTGATCCAAGCACCGGGAAAAAGGACATTACAAATGTCCTTCGAGAGTATGTAGGGATTGCCAGCTCCTACGTTGCGCCCAAAGCCGCTAACCCAGAATTTAAGGGCCTGAATCGAAGAATCACGAGACTTGCGGTCAGCCTGCCGGAAGAAAAACATTACTGTCGTCTTACCGAAGGCGGAGGGAATCGATAAAATTGTAAACATTATAGTTGGCTAAGAAGGAAAGATGCATGATCACCTACCGAATCATCGATAGCCTGCTCGTAAAGAGCGTAGCAAACATCACATCCGTCAGGGTGCCAAACAATAAGATCCCCTACGTGGACCGCACATCCGGAGTGAGACCGACAAACTTCGTGGCCGCTGGCCTGATGGAGGGCTGCGGAGCACCCTTCTTCTTGGCAGCGTACCACCTGTAAGAGTATGAGATTATGAGTACACTGTGTAAGGTGCCGGAGTAGTGTGCCGGAGCAACACAGTATTAAACCAAGCCGTGAAACCAGCCGGAATGATCCGGGAGGTAACCTGGTAAAAACTCATACAAGCAAAAATAATAATAATAAATAAAGCAAAACAAATTTACCGGAACTAGCCGGAGTAACATGCCTTAAAGTAAGTGATGGATACAAAGTGAAATGAAATGGGAAGGTTAAACTGTCCGGAGAAAGCGTATTCCCGGCAACTAAAAATAATATGAAACTAGCGATAACGGAAGACCGATAAACGCTAGAACCGCCGGAGCGGGAAGCAAGGAATGCGCTCCGATAGAAGACAGTAGTTAGCTAAGGTCAGGGAACGTCAAGAGCCCAACACGAAGACAGTCAGGCGGAAAGCTCTAACTGGCAACGAAGAAGGGACTGAACCGGAGTGTCGCTAAATTAAACGACACGCCGGAGAAGACGTATGAAGGGGAGGAATGGGAACCCCGGAGGAAGAACCGAAAAGGAACGACCAGAGAGTGGGAATGCACAATCCGGGCGTTCCGTGTCCTCCCGCCCACACGCTGACTGAGTCGTTACCCAGCAAACGCGAGAGAAGCAGGAGAGGAACAGGGACAACTTCCTCCAAGGGGGGGGGGGGAAACAGGGAGATAAACATGTCCAAAGATGGTGGACAGGAGAGGGGGAAGCTCTCCCGGCCACTAACAGTCCCCGGAGGGAGAGTACAAAGGTAAAGTCACGGACCGTACCAAAGAGAGGCCAACCATGCAGAGGAAGGGGGCACAGGCTATAGGCTAGGAAAAGGATGGGTCGACATAACCAAAAACTAGAACTAACCTTAAGTAAATACCAAACTAGGGTAGGCTACATGAAGCCCCTCGCTATCCCAGCTTAACCAAGAGGCTCATTAGCCTACGCGAAAAGCCGAAACAGGGAGAGGGAAGCAACATGAGGTCCCTCGCTATTCCAGCTTAACGAGAGGCTTATTAGCCTACGCAGAAAGCCGAAACAGGGGAAGGGAACATAAAGGAGAAGACCCTGGTAAAACTTAAGGAAAGCGCCGCATGGAAAAAACGAACACAAAACCCTAGAAGGGCATGTGAACGGAAAGAATGAACGACCATCCCCTCCCCCCCCTTTTTTATGGAAAAAAAAGGGGGGGGGGGGGGCAAAAGCCTAACGCCCCAAAAAGGAAAACCAAAGCTAACACCAACCCATAAAGAAAAATATCAATACAAAACAAGAGGCTTTCTAGTTGCATACAGGACTGTACGGTAGTACAGTATACTGTACGGTACACTGTACACAAAAATGGCCGCACCAATATTTTACTGTAGGTACAGTTTATGTACTGTAGTGTACAGGGGTTATGAAGCACAACAATTTCAAAGCAACAAGGAAGTAGTATCGCTTTGTACACTGTGCGTACACTACATGGTAATACTATATATAACAAAATGCATTTTTACTGCACAGAAGTACAGTACAGTATGTACTGTACTGTAGTGTACTCCACAGTACTGTACTTTAATTAATACTGTATATATTACAAACTGTACACTGTGCAGTTCTAATTTTAACACTTTCATTACGGACTAATATGTTCCTACTTCACAATCATCAGCAACAGTAAGTAACGGCCTGTACATACTAGAACAGTCGGATTACAGAACTACTATACAGCAACAACATGGAGGAATGAAGATATGTTCATCCCAAAGGATTCAAAGTTAGGCTTTCATCATTTTACAGTACAGTATATTGTACTATAAAGTACTACTGAAGGAAATCCTCTATACAAAATATAGTTTTCATTACGGTGCCAATAACCAGTTGTCAGCGCCGTACGATTTTTTCAGAGGCCGTAGACTTTACTTTCGGTCGCCGGCGATTTTCGGTTATCGTCATGCCACCAAGAACAGAACCCCCGCCGACAACCGGGGGCTGCCTGTACTGTACTGTCACATTCATACCCAAGGAACTAACATGAAAACACACTGTTCTCTTTGACGGTGGTCTTCTGGATGTGTCAACATCGCAACCAGTCAGCTTCAGAAACACAAGACATTTGAAGACCTTAAGATCCTGGCAGGTACACCAACAGAGGAAGGCCATTTAGCAAATAGTCCCTTTGGCATTTTATTTGGCAAGGCTCGAGAGGAGTCATTGTTGGAATGGAATGTAATACATAAAATCTGGGCCAAAGGCCAAGCTCTGGGATCTATGAGGGGAAACTGAGAGGATGAAGAGGTTTGGAAGGTCTAACAGGAGGAAAATTGTCAGGAGACAGTTGAGGAAAGTAAGATGGAGGAGAGAGAATATGAACAGAGGTACAGTCAAAGGAATGGAAGGGATTCCAGCTTGGGGTCGATGGGACGCTGCAAGACTCGAGAGGATTCCTAGATTCCTTATTGAATGTATTACCCTCAAGAACACACAAGGCACAGATTACTTTTTCCTCTTTCCAAGAAGCTCACACTCAGCTCCTGTAACTCAGAAAATACAGAAACTCCAAGCTAACGACACTGTCCACTAACCCTCCATGGGGTTAAAGGAGTGTGTGTACGCCAGTAGCGAGACCAGCTTCGACGTATGGAGCAGAAACATGGCCGGTAAAGAGAGTGCAAGAGAAGAAATTGGATGCGGTGGAGAAGAAAATGCTCAGGTGGACGTGTGGAGTAACAAAACTGGACAGGATCAAAAATGAAAGAATGAGAGGGACTACTAAAGTCATAAAACTATCAGAGAAGGCCCAGGAAAGAAGACTGCAGTGGTATGGCCACGTGGTGAGAAGGGACGAGACATATGTAGGGAGGAGAGTGATGCAGATGGAGGTGCCTGGTGGGAGAGCGAGCAAGAGGAAGACCGAAGAAGCTAAGAAGGTGGATGGATGTAGTTAGAGAAGATTTGAGAGACAAACAATTGTCAGAGGATGATGTGTCTGACCGAGCCAGGAGGATGAAAGCTGTCAGAAACTTCGACCCCACACAGAAGTGGGAAAAGGTGCAGAGAGAGAAGAAGACCACGTCTTCTAAGGTCTGGGTTTTCCAAACCTGGAAATACTTTCCTCTATTCAATATAACGCAACTCAGGTTGTTTTTTACACTCACCCACAAAGATTTTCATGATGTTTCAGTCTAAAGACTGCATCAGTTACGGCAAACTCCAGTCACACAGGTGTGCATTGTACTTTCTTCCATCTTGAAAATCCCGTCCACCCTTCCGCACACGGCAGTCACACTGTCACCTGTAAAAAGAAAGATTATATTAAGCTGCCAGGGAAACATATTTCATATTGCTAAAAAAGTTAATAGACATTACTTTTTTATTTCTATCCAGAAATATTTACAAATGTATACTGTATATTTCCATGTATAAGACGACTTTTATATAAGACGAGGTAAAAAAATTATAAGACGATTGCTAAATGGAGAGTAGAGGGTCAATTCATAAGGTCGGTGTTTTGGTGTTCTAACGGCTGACCTGAGTCATTTGGGCCCGTGCTGCTACGCAAATTATTTTCTTATACTAAATCCCAAGAATTGACCTCAGAAAATCCCAAGATTAACAAAAAAAATCCCAAGTTAACAAAATAATTGTACTTATTGGACCCGGAACCAACGGACATCGGATTTGACGGACAAAATCCGGCCAAGGGTAGCATAAGACGACTGTTAAATTACAAAACCATCTGTGTATAGCCGATTCTACATCATGTTTTTCCTAAACACGTCGCCTAAAAGGGAACCAATACGATAATGTACGATAATCATCGTTCGTATGACTGCGTTGTTCTAAACTGTTATTTGCCACCAAAATGATAATGAATTTTTAATTAAAAATGGATATTAGACACTACCATTACAATTTCTGAGAGGTTACCAAACGATCAAGATTGCTGTGAGCGCAATAATATATACAGTGAGGTGAAAATGGTTTTATTACATTTATTATTCAGTTTATTCCATAACGTGAGTCTTTTCATGTATGTCGGTGGTTATCGCACCAGTAAACACCTACTAGGGGAATCAGCTTCAACGGACGACCTTCCGCCCCTGTTAGTCCATTAAAGCGAGGTTTCACTGTGCATTATGGTATAAAATCAATACAGTACTGTACATTTTTTCATCCTAAAACACAACGCACTGTACGTACACAATAGGCAAGCTATACAAAATCTGAACTTAGAAGGTGGCAAAACCGCCATCATTTCTTGAAGGAAGGCTGAAGTCACACGTCTTCTTCGAGAAACACCTCCACACTCGTGTACGTGTGGAGAAGTAACATAAACTGTGCCTTCTTGAAGCTGTCTATGGAATGGAATGGAATGGAATGGAATGGAATAGAATATAGAATTCAGGGCATAGGCATACCAAGTACTGGGACATACAAGGTCACTCAGCGCTTAAAAGTGAACCGAGAGTGAAAAGGTTTGAAATGTGTAATGGGAGGAAAAGGACCTCTTGAAAGTAGAGATAAAATGAGGAATTCTCTTCACGAAATTTTGCAGAATCTGTGAAGCCTCAGAGGAGCAATTAGCAAGGAAAAATATTTGGTCGAGAAGGAGATGGCTGGGGGCATGGATCTGGTGAGGAGTTTTCTTAGCATAAGCACCCGAGAATTGGCAACGAACAATTGAGAACACCTGACATAGCCACTTAACAAATGTTTTAGAGCATACAGTGGAGTAGATGCTAAAAGAGACAGCGAAAAGGACCCAGTCTGACCTTACGAAGGAAAGATAGTGTCAGAATTATGATTATTTAAAAGACAAACCCTATTCATAAGAAACAACCCCACAAAAGGGGTCACTGACTCGAAATAAATAGGAAATACAGAAAGAAGTGATCAGTTATTATAAGACACAAAATAAATTAACAAATTAAAGAATAAAAAGATAAAAATGTAATTAAATTATAGAGTAAGGTGAGAGATACAGACTGAAATATGCAATGGGAATTATGAAAGACCAAGAATAAAAAAATTGTCAGATCAAAATGGTTGCCACCACGAAACCCACCCAGATTTTACTTACCATAACCTCTATCTGTAGAGCATCCACAACACACAATTGACACTGTAGTGTCACATATTCACACAAAAGGGACTAATGCAACGACACATTTCTCTTTGACGGAGGTCTTCTGACTGTGTCGATATTGCAACCAGTCCTGTTGAAGAATTTATGATCCTGGTTTACAATGGGGGTTCCGTTCCTACGACGCATCGTAAGCTGAAAAATCGTCAAAAATCCTGAGAAAACCTTACTTTTAACGCTTTGTGTGTATTGAAAACAATGTAAACTGCATTTTTTTGAGTTTTTCATAAAAAAAATCCAAATTTTTATTATTCTGCCATTTTGTAGCCATATTTCGGATTGGCGTCATAAGCGTCGTAAGCTGGGGACTGCCTATACCAACAGAAAATGTGATTTAACCAAATGGAAAGAGTAAGGCTAGACATACAAAAACAGCGACACTCTACTTGTATCTCAGGCAGCCTTTTATCATTTTTTGCACAAGGTTCAGGGAGATCCTTACCTCCAAACAAACATGACGTACAAGATTACTACTGTACGCAGTCATGTCTCTGATCTTCAAAGGGCCATAAGTGGAGACTCCAGAACTCTGGAATACATCTGTAAAAGTTGTGGATCACTCCAGATTCAATTTTTACTTCTCTTCTTTACTATCATTACAGTCCTGAAAAAGACAAAAAAAAAATATAAATGCTTTGTATTTATTTTTTAAATATTTAACCTCTACATTACATAGCTTTTACTACCATTGGCGCAGAAGTAAAAGTTATATGATTGAGAGGTAAGGTTCATTTTAAAAAATATATGGTTTGAACTGTCTGCAAAAAACACTTCATCGACGTGACTAACGTCCAATAATAAACAGAAATAGGAACGAATATACAATTTAGGCCAAAGGCATAGCACTGGGACCTATGGGGTCATTCAGCGCTGAATCGGAAACTGACAGTACGAAGGTCTGAAAGGTGTAACAGGGGGAAAGCTTCGCAATTGCACTATGAAGCTGAACGGAGGTGCAGTAAAAGGAATGAAATACAGTCATAATAATAATAATAACAATAATAATAATAATAATATGATATCCAATGTAAAATATTCCAGCCTTTGTAAAGGACCATACTAAAGTATTCCCTATCGACTGCACTTGATGTCATCCCCAGGAAATCTTTGACCGAATTCTACTCATCATTTTGAATATTATTATTAATTATTATTATTATTATTATTATTATTGTTATTATTATTCAGAAGATGAACCCTATTCATATGGAATAAGCCCGCAGGGGCCAATGACTTGAAAATCAAGAAGCTTCCAAAAATATTAAAGTGTTCATTTAGAAGAATTTACAGAATGAGGAGATCAGTTATTAGAAAATACAAAAGACAAATTGATAAATTAACAAATATAGAAATAAATTATTAAAATACAAAGGATAAATAAAATATGGTAGTTATTTGAACATCCCGTCACCTACATTGATTGAGAAAGCATGCTAAAAAAAACTGCAGAATAATTTCCACAAGAATGAAAAGTATCGTGTTTGTGAAATCAAATTAAAATTATTCAATATCAAATAAGAATTTTAAGGCGCCATCATAGCTTCTTGTGACCACTGGTAAAGATTCAACCAACCAAATCTGTACTAAATAACAATAATATTCAGTACAAAATTGGTTGGTTGAATAACAATAATATTCAGTACAAATCTAGTTGGTTGAATAACAATAGTATTAAGTACAAATTTTGTTGGTTAAATAACAATATTATCCAGCACAAATTTTGTTGGCTGAATAACAATAATATTCAGTACAAATTTGGCTGGTTGAATAACAAGAATATTAAGTATGAATTTGGTTGGTTGAATAACAATAATATTCAGTACAAATCTGGTTGGCTGAATAACAATAATAAGTAAGTATACCTTAGTTTTACCAGACCACTGAGCTGATTAACAGCTCTCCTAGGGCTGGCCCAAAGGATTAGACTTATTTTACGTGGCTAAGAACCAATTGGTTACTTAGCAACGGGACCTACAGCTTATTGCGGAATCCGAACCACAGTAGAGCGAGAAATGAATTTCTATCACCAGAAATAAATTCCTCTAACTCTTCATCAGCCGGCCGCGGGAATTGAACTCCGGCCCATCGAATGACAGTCTGAAGCTCAACCGACTCAGCCAAAGAAGGGCTGAATAACAATAATATTCAGTACAAATTTCGTTGGTTGAATATCAATAATATTAAGTACAAATTTGGTTGGCTGAATAACAATAATGAAGATGTCTCAGAAATGTTACAAAGCGTGGAATGGAGAATACCATTATTATTATTGAAGCTCCAATGCCACAATCCAACAGGGGGTCAAATCCACTCCAGATGTATTATTCCACAAAGCCTGTCGCTCCCTGGAACAGAATGGAAAATAAAACTGAGGCCATAGGCCAAGCTCTGGGATCTATGATGACCTCAACCAGCACTGAGAGGGGAAACGAGAAGAACAGAAAGGTCTGAGAGGCATAACAGGAGGAGGAAAACCTCTCTGTAGCACCACAAAACAATCGTCAGGGAAGGGTTGAGGAAAGTTAGATGAACGAAAGTACCGTAGCATCCAAGGAATAATTGGTTCTGGGAGAATGATTCCCAAGGGTGTCTATAGCACACGCTGAGCTCCCGAGCATGCAGAGGTTAGGATACAAAATCGACGTGAGCAAAAGGAAAACATGACGGAAAGCAAAAGAGAAAGTTCGACGGGAAAAGTGACCCTAAGTAACGTATTGTTAAGATCAATAGCCGAACAGAGCTTTGTGGAGGAAAGATTGGCTGAAAATGTCTTCCTCTATCAAGGGTTTTTACACAAGGGACTCCACTGAGAGATGTGAGTTGAATACAGAATTTAGGCCAGAGGCCAAGCACTGGGACCTGTGAGGTCATTCAGCGCTGAAACGGAAATCGACAGCGAAAGGTTTGCAAGGCGTAACAGCAGGAAGACCTCAAAGCAGTTGAAGAAGCTCTATGAATCAACTGTTAGGAGAGGGTTGAGGAAAGTAAGGTGGGAGAAAGAGAATATGAAAGGAGGTACAGTAAAAGGAATAAAAGCAGTACATTATTATTATTATTATTATTGTTTGACCAATTTCACAGAGGATATGACCTTACAAATACAGGCTGACCTAAGCACCGTAACCATTCCGGTCGAGGTCTAAACACCTGGTCTCGTATCTAAGCAATGTCTGGCGTAAGCAGTTTGTGTAAATTACAGGACTTCTTTGCATACAGCCACTAAACACTCACTAAATACTAAACACTCACTATACATTCACTAAATACTCTCTAAACATTCACTATACACTAAGCCCTCACTAAACATTTGCTAAACATGCACTACATATTCACTAAACACTAAGCACTCACTAGACATTAACTAAATTTTAAAGACAAACTAAACACTTACTAAGCATTTGCTTAACATTACTAAACACTTGCTAAGTACTAACTAAACATTCACTAAACACATACTCACTAAACATTCACTGAACACTCGCTAAACATTAACTAAATATTAAACACACACTAAACACCTACTAAGCACTCACTAATATTAACTAAACACTTGCTAAGCACTAACTAAACATACACTAAACATTCAATTATTATTCACTACACACTAACTAAACATTAACTAAATGTTAAACACAAACTAAACACCCACTAAGCACTCACTAAACATTAACTAAACACTTGCTATCCACTAACTAAACATTAACTAAACACTTGCTATCCACTAACTAAACATTAACTAAACACTTGCTATCCACTAACTAAACATTAACTAAACACTTGCTATCCACTAACTAAACATTAACTAAACATTCACATTCACAAGAAACCAAGCATTCACACTCACTAAACATTAGCTAAACACTTAACACACAACATATCAAGCACTAAACACTTACTAAACACTAAGCACTCACTAAACTAATGGCTAAACACTTTCTAAACACTAAGCACTTACTAAACATTCACTAAACACTGAGACTCACAAACCATTCAACACTAAACGCTCTGTACACACTAAACACCAATCTCTCACTAAACTAAACACTCAATACATTAAACATTCCCTAAACACTTACTAAACACTAAACTCTAAAGACTAAACATTCACTAAACTATACACTAAAGGGTAAACACTAACCATGCAACACTATAAACTTACTAAACACTAAGACTCACTAAACACTAAACATTCACTATACTGCAAACACTCATATATTAACTACCCACTAAACTCTAAACACTCACTAAGGTGTCAAGAAATCTAAAACTGAAATAATAATAAAAATAATAATAATAATAATAATAATGATAATAATAATAATAATAATAATAATAATAATAATAATAATAATAATAATAACAATAGCACTTACAATAATAAAAATAAAATAATAATATTAGTAATAGTAGTATAATAATAATAATAATAATAATAATAATAATAATAATAATAATAATAATAATAATAATAATTTTAATAAAAAAAAAAAAAATAATAATAATAATAATAATAATAATAATAATTAATAATAATAATAAAAATAAGACACTGTCCAATCAACTTCAGAAACGCACAGTATAATCACAGTGTCCCAATGTTACAGAGGAGATACAAGCTGAAAGGTACAAGCACCATCATATGTCAACACTGCAGGAGCTCTCAAAAGAAAGCTCGTTCTCACTGGACGAGGAACTGCGCACACCTGTGTTGTTGTTATTATTATTATTATTATTATTATTATAATTCAGTAGATGAACGCTGGTCAAATTAAGAGGGGGTAAAGGAAAATAGATAAAGAAGAGATCCCACTTATTAGAAAAGAAAAAATAAATCAATAAATTAAAAAAATAGATCAAAATGTATTAAAATAAAGGAGAATGGCATTAGGGTAGTAACGCACTGCATCTTCGCTTGAACTTCCGAAGTTCCAATTGCACGACACCCTCAGGGAGACGGCGTGAGGAATAAAGGACCTCTGGAACTGAGAAGTTCGACAGCGAGAGACATTTCCTGCACACTGGTGCTTCTGCTGTTCAGCGAATCTTGTTCTTGGCAGGAAAGGGGGATCAGGGGTCAATTGTGAATGTGGAAGTTCTCTGTCGAAATACAACTTATGCAAAGTGACAAACAAGAGGCCATCTGTTGATGGTCCAAGTCATAACTGCCACTCTTACAAATAAAGAAGGATTTAGCCACGGAAAGCTAAAGTATGACAAATGCAACGAGGTGTTGTTAGGTTCCTGCAGGCAGCACTTCCACACTTCTCAATCTAGAACTCAACTGATTTAAACTCCAAATCTAGAAGACATGTCATGACATCGTCAACACAATGCATTTGCAAGCTGATGCTTTCAGCCCAATGGTTCAAGTGATTTCAATTATTCTCGGAAAGCAAATCATGTTATTATCAAATGATTCCATCCTTAAAACACACACTGGAGGTGAGAGAGCAACAAGTGGAATACAGGCAGTCCCCGGGTTACGTAGTTCCGGGTTTACGTCGCCGTCTTACGTTGTTCCAAGCTTACGTCGCTTTTCCAATATATGAATGAAAAAATCAGTTCTGGGTTACAGCGGATGTTCCGAGGTTACGTCGCAATTTTATGTTGCTCTGAGTTTACAATGCTTTTCAAATATATTAATAGAAAAACCAGTTCCAGGTTACAGCGGATGTTCTGAGGTTACAAACAGCGACGGAACAGTAAAAGTACGTAAATACAGCTACAATATAAAAGTCAAACTTTGGAGGTTTTTGGTTGCATACCACATCAGAATGCAAGTAAATTACTGTACAGTAAACCCAGAGGATTAAAGGTTAAAAAGCTTTCATTACTTTACTTCTCGTTTTTATACATTTTTCTTGTGACATTCCGGGTTACGTCATTTTCCAGGTTACAGCGCGGCGTCGGAACGGAACCTCCAACATAACCCGGGGACTGCCTGTACTTAGTTCTCCTCACTGCCTAGAAATGATGGTGACATTATGAGGTTCCGGAGAGCCTGTGACTTCTCTCATAAAAAAGGAGCCTGGAGAATTTGCTAGTTGCTGACCCCATTCAGGAACTGATATCATTTGAGCAAGGTTTTCAGTCAACTGTCCTAAACCTTCGGTAAATAGCTTTTAGCAGAATAAGAAAAGCAAGACATAATTAATAAAAGACTTGAGACGTAATAATAGATTACAGACTGTGAAGAGTCAGAAACAAAAAGCTACTGAGCACCTGTGTGTATGTAAAAATAAAAGCCACTACATAAACATGTAATAAAAGACATAATAATTCCCACGACATGATCGAAACAGCACGACAAGACCCACATCCCTTAATGCAAGAGCCCAGGCGTTCGTCCTATTGCATGGCGACACCTACGAGGCAACATGGCTACGGATATGGTCTTTCAAGATATAAAAAATGGCAAGAGGAGATAATTAAACAGCGAAGATTTTGGGTGAATGCTTGGATGATAACTGCAGTGGATAATGCACCGTATTCTTGCAATGTTTGCAATATAGCTTTACGATGCTATGGAAAAAAAAATACAAAATTCACAAGTTCAAGAATTTCACAAGGTCTTTGAAACCGTAGCTCCGTGTGAAGGTTTCTGCCTTGTCCTACGCTATTAAGAGTTAAGAGTTATAAGAAACACCCCACCCCCCCCACAAGCAATGTGCCATCCCTTGGAAGGCAGACTTTAAAGCCCCAGGGATTACAGCAGAAGTGTCCAGACTGACAGAATGAGTCGACTTCTACATAACGAGGGCCGACACAATAGAACCTCCAAGCAGTGTCAATCAGCAGGAGGAACAGTCTGCGAACTGCAAGCGGTGTCAATTAGCAGAGGGCACAGTCTGCAAACTCCAAGCGGTGTCAATTAGCAGAGGACACAGTCTGGAAACTGCAAGTGGTTTCAATTAGCAGAGGGCACAGTCTGCAAACTGCAAGCAGCGTCAATTAGCAGAGGACACAGTCTGCAAACTGCAAGCAGTGTCAATTAGCAGAGGGCACAGTCTGCAAACTGCAAGCGGTGTCAATTAGCAGAGGGCACAGTCTGCAAACTGCAAGTGGTGTCAATTAGCAGAGGGCATGGTCTGCAAACTCCAAGCGGTGTCAATTAGCAGAGGGCGCTGTCTGCAAACTCCAAGCGGTGTCAATTAGCAAAGGGCACAGTCTGCAAACTCCTCCCATTGATGTGACTTCAAGGTGAGAGTCTACAATGACATTCCCAATCCTCTTGGATGAGAGGGGGCAATCTCCCAGGAGAGGGGGCAATCTCCCAACACCTCCTCACACCTTCCAGATTTTGGACAAGAGAAAAGAGCAGAAGCTGTATTGCAACAGAGACCTTTCACACTCACAACTGATCGTTCAGCCCCTTTTCCTGCCAAGAGAGAGAAACCAGATTTGCTGCACAGCAGCACCAATATGCAGCAAATGTGCCTCGCTGTTGAACTTCTCCAAAGTTCCAGAGGCCCTTTATTCCTCCCACCATTGGACTGTGGAACAGTCTCCATGAGGATGTTATGCAACAGGAACTTCAGAAGTTCAAGCAAAGATGCAATACATTACTTCCCTAACACAGTTCTCCTTCTATTTTAGTTAATGACCTGGTTTTATTTATTTATTTTTTAATTAGTTAATTCATCTGTTTTTCTAATAACTGATCTCCACTTTCCATATTTCCCATCACCTTCTGTTACTGCTTTTAAATGGACACCAAAATATTCCTTGGAAGCTTAAGAATTTCAAGTCAATGGCCCCTTCGGTGGGTGTGTTCATTTATGAATAGGGTTCTTTGTCTTCTGAATAATAACAAAATAAAAAACACGGCAAGACGCTCCACTCAAGAATCGTCCATTTTGCACAAAAAGCAACCTGCAGTAAGAACCCACAATGACATTCTAACGTCCCGTGACAGAGTGATGTACGAGATAATTAACCACATTTTAGATCAGAGGAGAATCTCAGGTGTTAACTTGGAAGAAGCATGAGAATTGGTCTCACTTAAATGTCTGTAAAAGCTGACCCTGTCAGTTCTAAAATGTTGTTCCCATTCTGAATGAAATTGTGCTTGATTGTTCCTCAAAGCAAGTGAACTTAGACCCAAGACTTGAAAAGATCATGATGCATAGACTATGAAACATTCCAAGGTTTAAGAGCAATGGTAATATGGGCACCAAACTGCCTGAAGCAATTAAATATGACTCCAGAGATCAATAGGAAGTTATTTTTGGCGACAGATGTTCCCATCAATTTGTCAAAACACAACAAAAGGAACGAAAGATTATTACAAATAAATTTTGTCACTTTGATATTCACTGACAGTGTAAATGTGTCTTGATGCCTACAGTGCACCGTGTGAAGAGCACTGATGGTACTTCCCTACATAGGGGAATAATCCAAGTGAGTTTCTCAGTGACGTAAAATGGGAAACTATCTTTTGGAGACGGGTGAGATGGTTTAAAATAGCTTCCCTGTATTCTGCTAGAACTCACCCACATTCAACTTTGGTAGGAGGCAGAACCGCCCCCAGACCTGCCGACAAAATAAAGACGAATATTCAACTTACAAACATTTATTCGCAATTTAAAATTGTGTTGAGAGCACTCCCCTTTGCTACCCATGATCTAAAATTCTGTTTTTTGCGCCCTTCTGTACATACAGTACTGTCCATGTACAGTGTACTGTGTTTTATGATGAAAAAACCTACAGTAATGTATTGATTTTATAACAGATGTACTCAAATAGGCATGAAGAGCACAGCAACCAACTTACAAAACAATTCAACATACAAAAGGCTGTTTCGGATGTAAATCATTTTTAAGTAGGTTGGTGTCTGTATCAGGCTTAATGTGCAAATCTCGATTCCACTGGGAACGTGAATGTCCAAATGCATGGAAAAGTGACCCGTAAACAGTGTTTCTGTCAGCATTTACGGATTATGCAGGAGATGACCCAAACAGTAGCCAATGGAGTGCCTCAACTAAGGATAGTTCAGTAATTACAAAATGTGAGGCTATTTCTCAAGAGCTGGCCTTGACATACACTTCCACTGACAATGTTATATCTCCTTCGATCAAAATTATTAACCTGCTCAGCTAAATTTGAAATATGCAAGCTACCACAGAAACGGATGTTGTTAACTACAGGATTCCCCTGCTGTTGAGCAAACGTTTCCATGAAAAAAGCAAAAATACCGAATAATCTTGGAAGTGACCAGGTTAACATTTCTGGAGCTATAATTAATTTGAAATCTCCATCTTCAGGACGTTACCTGCTTCAGATTCCTACATGACCAGGCTAACAGTTAAGTACAGCTGCTGTACTATCAATTCACTGCAACAATTGCAAATAAAACAGCGTTAAAAGCCCCACACACAATTTGGACACCCAAAACCAAGCTAATAAAACCATTTCCAGATGCTGCAATTGAAAACTCAGAACTGGAGAGGGACATCAAACATGTACATGATCTATGTCCAGTCTGTCGCAAGTCTAAGTAAGCCAAACATTGACCTGTTGTCAGTAAATGCAATGGAATGTTATACATAATTTAGGCCAGAGGCTGAGCGCTGGGTCCTACGACGAGGACATTCGGTGCTGAAAGGGGAATTGAGAGTAGAGAGGTCTGACAGGCGTAACAGGAAGAGGAAAACCTTCTGCAGTTGCACTATGAAACAATTGTTAAGAGAGGGTGGATAGCAAGATAGCAAGCAACTCTACGCAACAAAGAACCTTATTAAGTAATGCCTGCAGTGCACACTGTGAGGTGCACTGACGACACTACCCCCCAAAATCAGAGGGACTCTTATCAAAGGGCTTCTTCAATCCTCAATTGGTCCATTTAGTGCGCCCACAAAACTTCGTACAGATAACAGTCCTCACTTCAACAATCATAAAATCAAAAAGTCTTACCACACACCTTGCACATACGCATCTTTGCAACATCTGCGAAGCGTCCATAGGGCAGTGGGGTCTGTAACTCTCTCTCTCACCCTCCTCCTCACCATCTTCAAGTCGGCCATGGTAGCCAAATTTTCACCTGAAAAAAAGAAAGAAGGTTAATGGTGCAAGGAAAGATAAATCCCAGATACTTTACCAAAGCAATGACTGAATATTACTGTACGACTATTCACAAGCGCTTTTTCTGAAAGCATAATTACCACCTCAACTTGACCCCAGATTTGGGAGTCTGGTCTTTCTCATAAGTAACAAAGTCCGTTAAGTAACAATAATATTACACACTGCACTTTAATCATTTCTATATTTCTGATAAGTAACAAAGATGAATAAGTAACAAGACCCTAACTTACAACTTGCACTTAAATATTTTCTAGATTTCCAATAAGTTGCAAAGTCAATTAAGCAACAAAAATGAAGGAAAAATATTTATCATCAAATGGAAAAGACCACAGAAGCCATGGGTGTTGAGACACGCCCAAAAATGTGGGTCACATAACGTTATTGCAACTTTGGTATTCATATCAACCAACAACAAGGCACCCATTACAAAATATAAGCTTTTCAAAACTGTATCTTTACGTCCAGTTTATAAAAATATTCTTCCGAAAAACTTTTACTTGAATCTGACCTTCATTTTTTTTTAATGGATGCTACAATCTAACACGACCTCGGCAAGTTATCATCGGATTTATCATCTCATAAAGCCTGCCGCTTCGGAGATGTGTTTTAGAGACGGTACAAAAAATCATCGATAGGAACAGCTATATTCAATCTGATGCTTCATCAACATCAACGTCCCTTAATGCCAAAGTGAAGAGGGTCACTCCAACACACTAAAACACTCATAATGTCTTCGTGCGATTCTTAACATGAAAATGAATCTGCTGACTAAAAGTGCTTCTAGGAATGGAGTACAAAATCCAGGCAAAAGACCAAGTGCTGGGACCTACGACTGGTTCGTTCAGCGCTGGAAGGGGAAACTGAGTAAAATAAAAAGGCTTGAAAGGTTAACAACTGCACTATGAAACAATTGTCAGGTGAAGGTTGAGGAAAGTACATTAGAAGAGAGAGACTATGAATGGAGGTACAGTAAAAGGAATGAAAGGAGTTGCAGCTAGGGGCTGAAGGGATGCTGCACAGTATACTGAGGAATGCTTACAGTGCACTGTGTGAGGTGCACTTGATGGCCCTACCCGCCTACAGGCAGCTGAAGTTACAGAATCTTCTGCATAAAAGCAAGAGTTTGGCAACTCTTCGAACCAAATCCCGTGGCTGTCTGAGATTGTGTGTGTCACACATCGAATTTGTTTTACACTTTCAACAAGAGAACACGGGCAGTCCCTGCGTTACAAAGGGCTCAGCTCAAGATGTTCCGAGCTTGTGACGATCTTCAAGTATGTTCAGAAATTATTTCCCGGGTTATAACGCATGTTCTGGGTTTAAGACGCTGAGCCGACGGAAGAAATATGGCGCCTAAACGTCAGAATGGTCAAAATTTGCAGGTTTTTTTATGAAAAACTCAATAAAAATCCAGTTTGCGTCATTTACAAGACACCCAAATGATGAAAAGTAAGGTTTTCTTACGATTTTCAACGACACTTTGGGTTAAAACCATTCACGGCTTACGATGCGGCATCAGAACGGAACCACCGTCGTAAGCTGGGGACGGCCTGTACTTCATATTAATCTGAGCTTTTCATCAAATAAAATGGAATATTTGTTAGCAAGAATCTCATATCCTACTGAAGATACCCAGATATCTATTTTGGAAGAAGCAAAGGAGGCCCTCTCTTGATGGTAATGGGAAAGAAAGGAGTTAAAGAAGGTGAACAGCAGAGTGGGAGACAGGAAAATGGGGCGTCTATGGGGGCTCACAGGAAAGTCTAGAATTATTTCGTAATGGCTAATATACACTACATGACGCATACTGCTGACACTGCTCTCCTCAACCAGAAACTATTTAGTACTAATAAAGTAGCTGTTTGAAATGCTATAAAGTAGCTGTTTGAAATGCTATAAAGTAGCTGTTTGAAATGCTATAAAGTAGCTGTTTGAAATGCTATAAAGTAGCTGTTTGAAATGCTATAAAGTAGCTGTTTGAAATGCTATTTCAATGTGACAGGATGATTTAAAACTACCACAAGAGGCAACATCAATGGAAATAGTGATTTAAGAGCAGGATGAAATATTTCCTGCAGGAAACTCACAATTAACCCTCACTCTACAGTCAAATCTTTCTGCAAGTCTGAAACAACTTGAGAATATAACTGTCTATCTACCTGAGGACATGTGGTCTGCAAGAAAGCTCTGTAGATGGAACGAGGACTTGACTCTACAGGAAACATGGACAGTGGTTGTGTTAATGATCAGCCGCTTTTGCAGAGTCGATTCTTGAATGACGTACTCTCTGCCACACATCTTCGTCTCCATCAAACTCGCTGAAGCTGTAAATACAGAGGAATATTTCAGTTACTTCAAACATTTAGCTTCATAGGTGTTTATTTTCTACATGACAATACAGAATAAGCAAACTCTGAACAAATCTCTTATTTTTATTAACCAGACTGACCCCTAGTCATGAGGAACACGCCCACAAAAGGGGCCACTGATTGAAATTAAAAGAAGCTTCCAAAAAATATTACAGCGTTCGTTTGAGAGAGGTTACAGAAGGTAATAGGAAATACAAAATACAAAATATGATTAAATTAATAAGTAAAAATATAAATGATTAAATAAATGATTAAAATTCAATGAAAATTGTGAAATTCAAGAAGCTTCCAAAAATATTACAGCGTTCATTTGAGAGAGGTTACAGAAGGTAATAGGGAATACAGAAAGAAGAGACCAGTTGTTGGAAAATACAGAAGATAAACGATTAAACTAGTAAATAAAAATATAAATCAATATATAAATAAAAATAAAAATCATTAAAAGCATGAACATACTATACAGTATTCCAGGAACATTTTGAAATATAAAATCGTCTGTTTAGCTAAGAATGTCAATTGTTTTTTGGAAAATAAAACTCGGCTGTCAGAGCTTACAAACCACTGCCTTTTGACTTTGCAATCTAAAATATTCTCCCACTGGTTCTCATTTTTTCCAGCAATGCATCTCGTATCATTCGCAAAGATTCCCAACCTCTATTAGGTTAGGTTGAGGAAAGCAAAGTTAGAATATATCCCCTCTAAATGTTCCCTTAAAAATTAAAGAAATTGTTAAAATTGTTTGCACAAGAATACAATACTGTATTCCTTTCTGAAAGGAGTACAAAAGATGTCGGTATATTGAACTTAATTTGCATACCACTCAGGAAGGGGCAATATGTAAAAAATAAAAGCCAACTCAAACCGTATTCATTTACGACAGAAGGAAAAACGAGAAACGTTCAAATTTATGAGATCAAAAGAAATAAAAATGGAATGTTAGAATTTAGAAGTCCTTGAAAAAATTGACCAAGCAAATACAGGAATAAATGCTGTGATTTTACAGCATTTCCTCTGTGAAAAATACTGTACTGTAATTTACAAGGGTCACAAAACAATACCCTATTTTCAGAGGCCGAGTCGTCTGGCCAGGGCTGTTTCACATACAGATACAGGAAATAGTTGATGTGCTTATGGCAATACTGACAGCACTGTATACAGTTTTAAAACTGCGAATCAAACTAGCCAGGGTGTAGTTAGGACACAACTGTTGCCATATGCACGTCAAAGCAGCGGTGCGTTTCGTATATTGCCCTGCCGTAACATTAAACCCGAGGGTATGACCTCGCAGCCGAGATCCGTCTCTTAATACTCCTACTGAGCGTATATTAAATACACAGCTCTAAGGTGTATATGACTCTTAAGAGGTGTGTGTTCAATATACGCCTGAGAGTAGTGTTAAGAGACTGATCTAGGGCGTGAGACTACGCCCTTGGGTTTAATGTAACGGCCGGGTAATACGCAAAACTTACATCTACTTTGAGGTGCGTATTGCAACCGCCGTAAGTACGATGAGCAGCCTTCAAACTATGTACAGTGCGAAGCATACGTTTCTTGCCATAAATTGCCAAAAAACTTAATAAATCCTAACCTCATCCTCCTTCACCTAAACTAACCTGTGGCACTGGACCTTGAATCAGCCAGGGTGGGGCTCTGCCCCCTCAACTATTCTGTAAAGAATTTAGATATTGTCGGCCTTTTTTTTATGTACAGGCAGTCCTCGGTTTACGACGGGGGTTCCATTCCTACGCCGCGTCGTGAGCCGAAAATCCTCGTAAGCCGAAAAATCATCGAGAATCCTGAGAAAACCTTCCTTCTGATGCTCTGGGTGCGCTGAAAACGATGTCCACTGCATTTTTCTTGTTTTTCATCATAAAAACCTCCAAAATGTGATTATCCTGCCGTTCTGTAGCCAAGTCTCTTCCTTCGGATCGGCATCGTAAGCACTGTAACCCCGAAACAAGCGTCGTAAAACGGGGAAATAACTTCCGACCAATATATTGAAAAGCGTCGTAAACTCGGAACGTCATAAGCCGGACCCGTCCTGACCCGGGGACTGCCCGAACTGTGGGTTAGGCTACAAAGCCCCAGGTCTGCAATCAACACCTTCAATGGCCTTCGGGCCGATTCTACGCCTGCGGACAAAGAGAGGTTGCGACCGAGTAATGGCAAGGGCCCAAGGTCAGGTCAGGTTGGGTCAAAAAAAATCTGAAACGCCTTCTGCAGTAATTTTACAGCCAAGCTCCTCTCATCCAGGTCAGGGCACAGCCACAGCGTCCCAGGTCAGGTCAGGTCAGGTCAGGTCGGGCGTACCCCCAAACAGCCATTAAACAAATAGCCATTAATGTCTAATTAAGACACAAATCACCACACAGACATAACACGTCTTTAACTGTTGATTAGCAAGTATCCTACCCTAATCAAGCCATCCTACCCTAAAAAGACCATCCTAGGATGACGATAACGACTTAATTAGGATTCAATCCTTAAATAAACGACCGGCCTCGAGTCATGGGGTAGACCACATGGCAGAGGCCAGGCCACTCAGGTCGACCCAAATCTCGCCAATTTAAGCTCGATTTAACGCATAATTCAGGAGATTTCTAAGCAAAACTGTCCCTAATGACTGAAAGAAAGTCTGGATGTTGAGTTACGGGATAATTACCTGCTTAATTAGGGTGAATTAAGCCGTTTTAAGACGTGAAAAGGCTTTTGTTTACCTTCTTCCATCCAAGGCCTCTTGATGACGTCACGGAGTCGTGTTTATTTATCGTTATTTTTGGCCTTTTTCTGGCGCTTAATTGAGATATTTCCCTCCATAACGATGTAATATACATTAAAGTTGTTATGTAATGGGATTTCGTGGATTTTAACATGATAATATTGGTTAAATTACCTATTTTGTCTGTTTTTTCAACTTGATTTACAGTACAGCCCTTTTAATTGCGTTTTCGTAACATTTTGGTAACGCTTCTTAAGTATTGGACATTTTTAATAGTTATAATGATAATATAATTAGTCTTTAAAAGATAAAATATCATATATATAGTTTCATATTTTATTTTATGAATAAAATTACACTTTTATTGACAAAGTATAAATATTATTTCGATTATTCTTTGAGTCACTACAGTTTCATAGCCGACATGTTCAACCTATTCTATGGAGGCTCCAGCAGGTGTCATTAGACACCCAAGATTTGGCGCTTTTCGTAATATTTCGGTCATGTTTCATATATATAAAACCATCTATGATCATTATAGTGGCGATATAATCAATCTTCAAAGCTTAAATTAATTAATTATAGTATTTTATTAAATTTTATGGAAGAAATTACGTATTTATTGACAAATTACAAATATAAATTTGATCATTTTTGGAATCACTATTCACTACAGCCTTACTTTTTCAAGGTCAACTCCATTTTCAAGGTCAATTTTGACAGCTGGGAAGAAACCGGTTTATTGCATCAATGGCCTTTAAATTGATCTATTTTTTAGGTTCATGTTAATGAATTAGAAGGCATTGGGCTTTAAAATAACTTTAAATGAGACTTTAGCTTTTTTTTATGAACTAGTTAATTAAAAGGGATATTTGTATTTATGTGATTATACTGTAGAGGTCATTTGGCATAAAACACATATTCTTAATGGCTTCTTAAGATAATTGTAAATTAATGCAAAGGTATATTAGGCCGCAAATAAATGCTAATTGTTTTTATATGGGGAAATTTAAAGTATATATTCATATATTTCATGACTGACCCATGAATTAACTTTAACTTAAACAATAATTATCATTAAAAATAATTAGATATAATCTGACATCAAGACTTTTTTTTTTTTGCCTAAATTCAGGGTAAGAGGGGCCTTTGTGACCAGCCCGCCACCTAGTGGTGTGATGATGGAACTCAGCTTTATAAAGCTTCCTCCATACTTTTTCACAGCCCTTGGGACCATTATTCAGAGGTGAAGAGAAGGACCCACAAATTTAAAGAAATCAGTTCTCCTGTGATTGCTGCCTGGGTCCTCTGGTAGAAGCCATCTTACCCTCTGGAAGTTCAAGCTCTGGAAGTCCAGTATCTGCTGTTTCATGGAAGCTTTGTGACAAGACTGGTTTCTGCTGTACTTTGAAGTGTTGCTGTACTGATGTCTGCTGTTTCAAGTGCTGGTTTCTGCTGCTTTCAAGTGTTGCTGTACTGATTTCTGCTGTTTCAAGTGCTGTTCATAGCTGACTTCTCTCTTTGGCTGCTGTGTGGGAAGAATTGAAGCTTGGCTGTGCTGGTGGAATATGGCCAGTGTCTGCTTGATAGTATTTCACTAGTACAGGTGGACTGAATGATCTGATAATGATTTCCTTATCTAAGGCACTCGGTGTTATTGTCTTGGGGCTGCCACACTAGGAATTGCAAGGGCTTGTGGAACTCCATTCTACAAAGCATACATTGTAATGTTGTACACCTCTCCCTGAGGTAATTAACTGGGTTTAGTTTAATTTCACATTTTCCTCTTGTCTTCAGTTGCAGTGTAGCCATTCAGTTTGAATTCTAAGTTTGCTTTTATTATCCTTTTGTTTTTTTCTAGTAATGAGTTGTTGGTTCTTAAGTGTGCTCCCAAATTGAAATGTTGAAATGTTTTCTGTAAATTCTGTTAGTGTTCATTTTTGTTGCTGCTAAACTTTAGTTTAAAGATAACTCTATTTATGGACTTTATATTTTGAACCTGCTTTTCTTTGAGTTCATTTTATGCAGCCAAACAAGTATTGGGCTATCTAGTAATGTATTACATTACATGTATTATATTTGTAACAAAACTTTGTAACAATTTTATTACAAATACTATCTAGAACTATTACATTGCATGTATTATATTTGTAACAAAACTTTATGTAACAATTTTATTACAAATAAGCTATTTACAATTACTGCTTCTATTTTTAAGCTTTAGTTGTTTATACCCTTTGAAATTACTGATCCTATTTTTAACCCTGTTGTTTTTACCCTTTGTTTTTACTCTCAAAGTCCAATGAGTAAAGAATCTGTCAAACTGAAAACAAATCTACCACAGGATTAAAGGATAAATGAGATCCTTTAGTGATTACATAGTGTATGGCCCAAGTGATCAGTTTACTTTTAAACCTTTTCACAAAGGTGTAATAAAAAGGTGATAGGTTGATGGGAAAAGACTTATCTTTGCTGAAGTTGAATGGAGAAGTCTGAACCAACTTGCTCATTGGCCCATGTATTGCAGAAAGTGAAATATTAGCAGTTTTTCAGAACTAAGTTTTCACATGCATAGCTCAAAACCTGTTGAGTGAACCTTCAATTTTGGTGGAGTGTAAAACTATTCTTGGAAATTGACATTTTAAATCTGCACACAGTATACAGCTATCCCCTATAACTGTACTATATAAAGAAAGGCTTTTCTTTGAAAGCTGACAGAAATTTTAACATTTTTAAACAAGTTTATTATGATTTGTGGTCAAAGTTTTAGTGTAAGGTGTAGATGCACTTAAACCCCTGGTAAATCGACACCTTGAGCTTGTACGTTCAGTGATTATGAATACAGATGTCTCCACAAATGTACCAAGCCCTTAATGAATTTTCAAGGTAAAATGGTATATATACTTGATAGTTTGCTGACAAGTCATGTGTGCTGACAAGTCATGAAACCACACAATTACACTTTTTAAAAAGTACAAGTGGCCTCACTTGTATTTGTCACACGTAAGTAACACAGAAAAACTTATGAAATTTGTCATTATCCAGGACTTGAAATGATTTAAGTGCTAACTGGAACTGCAGTATGTCATAACTCTTAATGAGAGAATTGTCAGTAACAAAATGCTAAATTGAA
>JANJGK010008287.1:0-27269 GCA_039081455.1 Macrobrachium rosenbergii
GTGGAATCCGAACCACATAATGACGAGAAATGAAGTTCTATCAACAGAAATAAATTCCTCTAATTCTTCATTGGCCGGTCGGAGAGTCGAAAACTGGGCCAACAGCGTGCTAGCCCAGAGCTCTACCCACTACACCCTCCAATGAAGAACTCAAGACTAGCCAGACAAATCTGGTCTATTTCACAGGGTGGTCAGAAACTAGACTATTGATACCCAGACATACACGTTATTTTCCCAGCTGCCAAAAGATGGGAGTGATAGACAAAAGGGATGAAAGATTAATCCACGAAACTAAATATTTCACAGAAATGATCCCTAGTAGAAAATACATGCATGGAAGGTAAAAACTGACTGACAGCAGTATCAGAGCAATTTTATTATCTGATAATGATGCATAATTCTATATATTTTTTTTTTCACTTTACATCACCCGCCCAAAAGGAAGCATACATTTTTTTTTTTTTATGTATTAGGGGTCCGTTCTGAATGAACTGTGTCTCTAGAAATGTAATCATGGGAATGAGTAAGGTTCGAAAGGTAAAACAATGCTGGTGCTAATTAGTACGAAGTCGGGCCAGGTGGACTTTTTACTAGTCCCTAATTAGGATGAATAAGGTTCAGAAGGTAAAATATTATTTGGGATATATTTAACGACTTTTTTTTCGATAAACCGAGTTCATTAATACACGAAAAATAGGCCTGTATGACGCATCCTTCATGATGCACAAAGAGCTACGAACAATGCAATTTCGAATTTAGCCCAGAAAGATCTTATATATTTAGGAAACAGATTATATTATATATAATTCTTCTGGCAAAATATAAAAAATGTGTAAGTACACGATAATATTCCTCTCGTACTTTACCCTCGGTAAAGTTTTAAGGTAATATAATTTGTTGACGCTTAATAAAGAAGTTCCCTTAATATATACTTCATGTAATGTAGGCTAAGATATACGGAAAGTTAAGCCGTTATGGCATGATACACAGGAACTATTATGAAGGCCTTAACTGCTGTGGATTTGTATTTGGGATTCGCACAAGTATATAAATTCATAATCTGTAAACTGTGCTGTGATTTACACACAAACACACACACGTCAATAAACGACTTCAACAGAGAAGGCAAATATGGTTAAGGACCGGTGGAGACCTAAGGTACTCATATCTGGGAGGAGGGAAAGGATTGGTTACAAAATGACAAAACCTGCTGATCCCGTAGAGGAGTAGCTTAGTGCCGTCTGTGCACCTCGCGCAGTGCACTGTCTGCCTTACTGGAGGTTCTTGGCAGCGTCCCTTCTGAGGCCCCTAGCTGCTGCTGCAACCCCTTTCATTCCTTTTACCGTACCTCCGTTCATATTCTCTTTCTCGCATCTCTTTCCACCCTCTCCTAACAGCAATTGTTTCATAGTTCATTTGCGAGGTTTTCCCTCCTGTTACACCTTTAACACCTTCTTACTCTCAATTCCCCTTTCAGTGCTGAATGACCTCATACAGTAGGTCCCAGCGCTTGGCCTCTGGCCTAAATTTATATTCCATTGCTCGTCTGTTCCTTCCTTCCTTTGGTTTTCCACATAATTCTCAACTGCAACGATGCTGGCGCTCTACGACACATACATGAAACAAGCAGAAGTGGCATGATGCCATCTCATGCGTCAGCGAAGCGAGGCAATACCCTCGGACAAGAAAGAGAGAGAGAGAGAGAGAGAGAGAGAGAGAGAGAAAGAGAGAGAGAGAGATACGACGATTCTCTTATGGTAAACGATCAATTAAACCGGGAGTAGGTCAGCCTTAATGTCTGCCCCTTCCGTACGTTGAAAGTGTCAACCTTCTCATGAAAATACTAGGCGTCCACACCGGATTAAAACATGTCATATACAAACGTCGATAACTTATCGCATCCATGTCACATATAGGTTGGAAACAAGTCACCCGACCGTATAAGTGGAAAACTGGAAAAACGAATCTTGGGCAAATGCTGATAACTGAGTGAAGCACTTGTTAATAATACCATTAAGTCGTTTGACTTTCACTGAACCTGTTTGTGATGTGCTCGCAATGACTTACGACGTGTGATTATGACATGTTTTACTGTAGTGTGGACGCTCCTTTACCTTAACCTTAAGTTTAGTTTCCAGGACTTTGCAGTATTGAATTTATTGTTTTTATTTAGAAAACAGAAATTATGGAATTACTTACTTTTTTCCCCTTGGTAATCTGGATATTCGACTGGACCTATTTCTATGCATTTTATCATTTCATAATGTCCTCATATTATGTTTGGTGCACTTGAGATTTTTTAGAAATATGTCTACACATTTTTGTCAGAAGGGTATGTATGGTTATTGTTCAAAATTTTCCTGGTTTCATTTTTTGATGAACCACCAGATATATTTTCCAAGACGGTTGGGGCGGGGGGTGGTGTTCGGTGAACTGCAAATAGCGCCATTGTTAAAAATAAATGGAAAAAATTAACATTGTTTTATCTGTTACCGTAATTCTGACTGGAATATCCATAATTAACTTATATATAATCTCAGTAATTCTTATTTTCAATCTATGTCCCTCTCTTTTGACGCCTTCTTTATACTATACGATACTATCCACTCATTGCAGTTACTGAAATCTGAATTGATGAATTCACTCCGGTTTATAGCCATATCTCCAGATTTATTTATACCTGATGACCAATATGTGTTCTATATACAACTGCTTTTGAATAATATACAACACTCAACGCCCTCTATACTTCGAATCATCCCTCCGCATCGTTCTAAAGTTTCAGCCTCAATATACTACTTTCCATAGCATTCCCGAACATCTCTTTCATAAAGAATAAATGATATTCTTATCTTCTTATTTATGTAAGTGTTTCAGACTTCATTTCCTCGGGGGAGAATGTAAGTAGTTCTTAACTTACATTCACTGCACGTTTCCTGCACACTTGCATAATATCCTTACTAGTGCTGATGCATGCCTTGCAATGATCGTTCTGAACGCACCTACCAACAGCAGACCTCTCTCTCTCTTCGTCTCTCTCTCTCTCTCTCTCTCTCTCTCTCTCTCTCTCTCTCTCTCAGCAATCGTATGTGATGTAGCTATATTTCGTACATACACACACATATATATACGTATATATATAAATATATATTCATATATATACATATATATATATCTATATAGGCTATATTTTTTCCATATATACATATACTGTTGTATTACAGTAAAATACATTCATATATATGTGTGTGTGTGTGGATTTGTATACATGTATATGTAAATATGTATGTATACTTGTATACATATACATATATACAGAAGCACAGAGCGATGTTTTCTGCCAGATTTCTATCATTGTCTCCATCGTCTCCTTTGTTTCTGCCTCCTCTCTCTCTCTCTCTCTCTCTCTCTCTCTCTCTCTCCTCTCTCTCTCTCTCTCTCTCTCTCTCTCTTCTCTCTCTCTCTCGGTCGCAATTAGCCCAGAGTGCGGGTGCCACCTGTGGATGGTCAGAGGAGCAGATGAGATCGCCATTAGTCTGGACCGTTCAGCAGGTGTCCGAATTACCTCCATCGTTTATGTAACTCTCAGAGCCGCCACTTCAAATCGCTCTTAGCTACTACTACACTTGTTTCTCTTCTTGATTTTAGTTTCATTTATTGTAAAAGGGTGATTTTTACTATTGGTGCTTTTAAGGTTAAGGTAATATTAGTAGTTTTAGCTAGTATATTTTTTAATAATTTGTTTTGTTTCTCAATCTTTTTTTCTTTGTTTTAATGTATGTTTTCTTTTGTTTCTCAATCTTTCTTTTTTTTTATTTTATATATTGTAAAAGGGTGATTTTTCTATCGGTGCTTTTAAGGCTAAGGTAATACAACTAGTTTTAACTATTGTATTTTTTTATGATTGTATGTTTTTTTTTCTCAGACAACCGAAAAATAAATCCATTTTTGGTGGCCTTGATTATACGTTGTAGCGGTTGTACAGAAAACAGAGAATTTTTAGGTTAGAGTAATTTTATTATTTTATGCTAGTATATATATATTTCTTGTATAATTTTTTATTGCAAAAGGGATGATTTTTCTGTAGATTATTGCTTGGTAAAGTAACATTACTATATGCCGACTACGGTTTGTTATTTAAATTATTTTAAGACGATCATTTTTATTCCTGTTTTTGCGGATTATCTATAGATTCATGGGCGATTCTTTGCAGCTGTAGCTTATGTGATTACAGGACGTTTGATTTCTGTTAAACTCTTCATTGATGATGCTGATGCTATTAAGTACGGTAATTGTTTACGCCGTCATTTAAATGCATCTATAATAACGTTTTTGGTATTCATAAATTGTACATTATTTTGGAATGTATATAGAAATTACAAAATCAGTTTTGACACCGTATATTAATTTGAACAAATTTAACCTTTCGTTAAAGCGTAATGATAATAGGAAAGTTACTTTTTACTATATTGGAGAGGAAAGGAAAAGGCCTCGTGGAAAGTCGAGATTACAAAAGCAAAATTTTTTTTTTGAAAATTAAATTATCTGAATGAAGGGAAACACGTTCGAACACCGATACTTTGGTAAGGTATTTAAAAGCTTAATACGCACAGAGCATACACACACACATATTATACATAATATATATAGGCTATGTATATATATGATATATATATATATACTATATATAATATATATATATATATATTATATATATATATATATATATATATATATATATATATATATAATAAATATATATATATAATATAATAAATATATATATATATATATAAATATATAGGCAAACTATCTCGTGATATATACTGTATGGCTAAAATTATCTCATTATTTTCTACCCTCATCAAAACACCTCCGCTCGCATATATTCTCTTCATATCATCTAAGTTCGGAATTGCTTGTGGGGTCGGGTGGGTGGCAACGCTGGTCCCCATCCCAAAATGTCATCCGTTCATCCATTGCGTTCCCCTTATGCATTATGTATGTATGTATGATCTACCCCTTGGGATCCTTTATGCGAGCCATACCTCTGTAATACCATGAGAACGCTGGATTGCCTTCACTTCTCTGTTCCTATCACGATATTATCTCCTATAACACTCTATGTAGCCTATGTAGGCTGCCAAACCTACTTAGATCTTTTTTTATATGAAAATCCTTTAAAACTTATTTATTTATTTATCTCTTTAAATTCCTATTTAATTTTATCACAGGGTCAATAACCGCGATGTTTTTGACGCCAGTTTTAATAGACACAAATCAATCAGTCAATCTACTTACTTACTTATCCATTTTGAAATTGTATAGGGGAAGGGGATGGGAAAGGGAAGGAGGATAGGGGCCGTCCCCCTCCCCACCCAATCCTGGGGTTCAGGCGTTATTGGCTGTCCGTATCCCAAAACCTCATACGGCTTTCAGTCCACCACCTATCCGGTTTGAAATCGTGAAGGTGGAGGGTATTGGTAGGGAGGGTAAGGGGTCGGTTTTCCCCCCTTTCCCCACCCCCCATTCTATTCAGGGGACCCTCCGTTTTTTTGCTGTCCCTACCCGGTAATCTCCTACATCTACCTATCCATTTGGAAATCGTGAAGGGGAGGGGAATGGAATGGGAGGAGGAGGAGGAGGGAGAGGGCAGGGATCGTTTCCCCAGCCCCCATCCTATTCAGGTGATTCGATGTTATTGACTGTTGAGTTGCGGATCGGGTCGGGGATGAAAGTTTACATTTAGCTCCGATGCGCCTCTGATCGTACAGTGATCCCAGCGGCTAAGGAGGATATCGGCGGGAATCGTTCCGAGAATGTTTTATTTTTTTTTGCGGGGGGGTGCCAGCTGTTGGCGAATAGGGGGCTGGAATTAAATATCAGTGAGTGTCATGTGTCTTTTTCCTTCAACTTGAATTGGGTATTGATATTTTGTATATATGTATGTATATATATACATGTGTGTATATATATATACATATATATATATATATATATATATATATATATATATATATATATATATTAATATATATATATATATATATATATATATATATATATATATATATATATATATATTATATATGTATATATATATATATATATATATGTATATATATAAAAGTAAACTGCTTTCCATTAAAAGGGGAAAAAGTTCAAAGAAAAACAAGCCAATGTTCTCTGCTACATTCTTCCTTTTAACGGCCTGAATCCATGATGAATCTCTCGAACGCGAACAGAAAACTTTAAATACATTCATACATGCATACGTACATAAAAACATACACACATACTTGCACATAGAAGGAGAGAGCGAGAGATTTACTGAAATTAGACTTGTACCTTACGGAGTTGTGTGAGGAAAAAAAATATATATACAGTATGTAAGAAGCAAGACTTTTTGAAACTCGAGATATTCAGTACCGCAGTCTCCAACTCTCTCTCTCTCTCTCTCTCTCTCTCTCTCTCTCTCTCTCTTCTGCACCATTTACAATCGGCTTCAGCCTCATGTGACGTTTCGACACAGCGATCAATCAGGCTTATCGATATTCCATTTATATAATCTCTATTGACTTCTAAAGCCTCGCAGGTGCTTGTAAATCACTACTCTTAAAAAAAAAAAAAGACTAAGGAAAATAAAGTACAAGTTCCCTATAACGGGGTTGCCTTTTCCTATCATATACTCCGTGCAGTTTTTTTTTTTTTTTTTCTTTTTTTTTCTAGGCTGAGGGGATGGCCTACCAAGTTCACTTATGTCACCCAACCTCGAAGAAAACGCGGAAGAGAAAGGACTTGATTTAGGAAAATAGAGGAAAGAAGGGAATTCCGAATTGCTAAGAGTAATATTCTAGAGAACAATGTATGGTTTGTTGATACTGATGTAAATGCATGAATAATGTTAGCTAAGAGTAATGATGATGGGGATCATAATGTAAAGTCAATGGTATGGTAGTACAGTATGCAGCGTTACATTTGCACGTAAAAACATGCGTATCGCTTTATTAAACATCTGGTAATCAATGATAAAAACAACATTAAAACCAGTGTATCAGGTATACAATGCGCTACAATAGTTTATAATCAACTTCAACTAACACTCACCATCAGCCGGAGAAACCGACGGCTGTCTCTCTTTAAGTAAGCCATCGATGATAAGTCAGGAATGACAGGTCTGACAAAATGTGCTCAGTGTTGTAGTAAGATTTCTTCAATCTTTGGTATGGCACAGGTCGTACTCCATGATATTATCTCCAATTCTCTGGCTGGACAAAGGTTATACTCCAACATATTACAGGGGTTTATATTTTGACTTTAATTGGCGAAAGGCAATGTTGTAACACTCCATGAAGATATCTGTAGCGGATGCTCTTTCTGTAGATTTGTAATAGAATCCTTCGCCCTTGGTTGTGGGGGGGGGGGGGGGGTGAGAGTGAGGTGGTTCTTGGTATGCACGTTGTGCCAGCACGGGCTCTTGTTCTTCATAACAGCTTGAAGTCATTTAAACGTGCAAGATGATCACCATCTGTAGCTTAACCACTCGAATCTTTTCTATGTTTATCTGGACTAAGAGTTCCAGTAAAAGAGAACCTCCTGTTAGGGAATTTAAATTCCTTTAATGGAACTGAAACTAGGCCTCCACATTCTCGTACCTTCGCGCATGAGTGCGGTACTCGTTTTGCAGATCTGCTATGACATTAGCGTGCCTGGTTTTGTTGCTTGGTTGTAATCAACAGGCCTTACTGAATTTTGTTATTCAAAAATGTCTTCGGCTATTGGTCGTTAAAACGAACACTAATAGCCGCATCTGCCTTCGTAAAACTACATTACTATTACCTCCGTAGGGGGGTAGTATCTTCAATGCACCCTACACGGGCCCTGTAGGTGTTAGGTTCTTTGCAGAGTCCCCTTCCTTAGGCCCCTAGCTGCTGCAACCCCTTTCGAAAATTCCTATTACTGTACCCCCCTTCGTTCATGTTCTCCTTCTTCCATGTTGCTATCCTTAACCCTCTCCAAACAGTTGTTTCATGTTGCTTCAACTGCTTTGAGGTTCTCCTCAGGTTACTTAACCTCTCAAACCTTTCTACTCGCAATTTCCCTTTCAACGCTGAATGACCTGATAGGTCCTAGCGCTTGCCTTTGGCCAAAATTCTATATTCTATTCAAGTACTATTACTTGAAGGCCGGTTTGATGTGCTGCCACTGCAAGTGTTTTCACTACATAAATTTAACTCGAATTTCCTCACCAAAAGTTGTGCTTTCATTTTTCCACATGTTATATATTTATCCATTCGTTCCTTCCTCATGATCACACGTCACATCAACATAACGTTATCAAGGTCCAGAGAACAACTGCCATTCAACCCACACTCCCCAGCTGTGCGATCTCTCCAGTAGGCTATTCAGTCGGTCATTCTGAAACAACCGTTCAAGAGCCGATCGTTGGGACTCTTCAGAAATGACGAATTCTCTGTAGCAAGATCCCCCTAAAGAAACCCATATATACGTTATATATTGAAAAGTATGGATAGATTAATATTGCTTCGATAGGTTGAAAATAGGAGTGTTTAATTATCGAACTATCGGTATGGGAGAGCTATCTAAGAACGGTTGTTTTCGAAGCTTATAGGAAACGTAAACCTACGTCCCGATAATGTCACCTGCTAAACGTCTTTCTTTCTGTATCGCCTCTACACTTTGTGCTCTGCAGTTTTAGCTTTTAGTTTCCTGTAAAAGCAAATTATTGTGCCGGCTTTGTCTGTCCATCCGCACTTTTTCTGTCCGCCCTTAGATCTTAAAAACGCTGAGGCTAGAGGGCTGCAAATTACTATGTTGATCATCCACCCTCCAGTCAGCAAACATACCAAGTTGCATCCCTCTAACCTCAGTGGTTTTTATTTTATTTAAGGTTAAAGTTAACCATAATCGTGCGTCTGGGAACTATATAGGACAAGCCACCACCAGGCCGTGGTTAAAGTTTCGTGGGCCGCGGCTCAAACAGCATTACACCGAGACCATCGAAAGCTAGATCTATTTTCGGTGGCTTTGATTATACGATGTGCAGAAAACTCGATTGCGCCGAAGAAACTCCGGCACATTTTTTTTTATTACATCTATAGTAAACATCAGACAACTTTGCCGTAGTGTTTCATAAACGCTCTTTCGGTATTAACCCGCTATGTATCCACCTACCCGCGTCACCTCCGAGGTGCTAGTACTAAACATGGCGGAAGCTGAATGGGACGCCGTGTTTAGTACTAGCCCCTCGGGGATCAAAGTATTATATACACCCATTTCTATATTGTGTGGTCGACAGATTATATTGATAAACGATATCTTTGATTCCCGAGGGGCTAGTACTAACCACGGCGTCCAATTGAGCTTCCGTCATGTTTAGTACTAGCACATCGGAGGTGACGCGGGTGTAGGCGGATACATACCGGGTTAATAACCGCTCTTTCTAGGTTCAGCATTTGTTTCGGTTGCCTGTGCCGAATCCAGAGGTTCACACGAGCCACATATTCGCTTTATTGCATCATCGCTTAAGGGCTGACGAAGAGCAATGGCACGTAATGGCCTTCTTCACCTAAATCTTCAACAACCAACCAACCAACCTACCGACATTTCTTGTACTGTCGTGCCGTTCCAGTCGACATTGACTTTCTTGGGAGTTATCTTCATTTTTTTTTTTCTGGGTGCATCCATCGAGAATTTGAAAAAAGCAGAAGCGCAAAATTGACTATAAAATTCGTATGGACAGAAAAAACCATCAGTTAACATCGATTCCATTTACCTTGGGAATCATTTAAAACGAAGAGGAATTATAATTTAAATAGGTACACCTAACCTGCCCAGCCCAGGATTCAAGTCTGTGACTTTGTGCATTGGTAGCGATCCCTTCATCATTCGGTAAAGGTGCAGATTCGAATCCTGACCAGGACAGATACACTCATCATATATAATTCCCTTTTGTTATGTTGTTCATAAAATGAAGTGAAATCGATATTGATAGGTTATTTGTGTCTTATTGTTTGAAACCATATTCATATATATATATATATATATATATATATATATATATATATATATATATATATATATATATATATATTTCATTTAATATCCAATTCTCTATATCTCGGGGATATCTTACACCCAAGGGGCCCCTTTGGTGGTTAATGCCATCGGTGCATCTCACGTGTTGCACTGTAGGCATTACTTAAGGGCCTCTGCAGCGTCCCTTCGGCTTCTAGCTGCAACCTCTTTCATTCCTTTTACCGTACCTCCGATCATATTCTCTTTCTTCCATCTGACTGTCCACCCTCTCCAACAATTGTTTTATAATGCAAGTGCTCTGAGGTTTTCCTCCTGTGACACCCTTCAACCCTTCTTTGCGTCAGCTTCCCTTTCAGTGCTGAGTGACCTCAATCCTACTGTAGGTCGCTCCCAGCGCTTACTTGGCCTTTGGCTTCAATTCTTCATAGCCTACTCATCTATTCTACACCCAAGGGCAATTACTGTAAGATTTCAGCGCTTCATCCTCTTGGGTGGAAGTTATTCCCGAGGCATATATTATAGTGAACTGAATATTAAACGAAATTTGTGGCTTGACATTTGCAAATACAAAAAATTGTTGGATGTGTGTGATAAAGTTTATGTATGTACTCTATATATGTGTGTGTACATATAAATACTCTCTCTCTCTCTCTCTCTCTCTCTCTCTCTCTCTCTCTCTCTCTCTCTCTCTCTCTCTCTATATATATATATATATATATATATATATATATATATATATATATATATATATATATATATATATATATATATGTGTGTGTGTGTGTGTGTGTGTGTATACTTTATATAGGCCTACGTGTGTATATGTAAATACTATTATATATATATATATATATATATATATATATATATATATATATATATATATATATATTATATATATATATATATATATATATATATATATATATATATATATATATATATATATATATATATGTGTGTGTGTGTGTGTGTGTGTTGTGTGTGTACATATATACTATATATAAATTATAACTGTACATATATATGTATATATATATATATATATATATATATATATATATATATATATATATATGTATGTATTTGTATGTATATGTTACAGTCAACATGCGTAATCAGTCATTACGTGTAGTGACTGAAATTTCAGTCATCACGCGTAATGCACTTAGGTGACATTTGATCCCCCCAGGAGCTAGTACTAAACACGGCGAAACAGTGAGTCACCTACACTGTTTCGCCGGGTTTAGTACTAGTCCCTGGGGGGTCAAATGTATTTCGCCGTGTTTAGTACTAGCTCCTGGGGGGATCAAATGTCCCTAAGTGCATTACGCGTAATGACTGATTACGCATGTTGACTGTAACATATACATACATATGTATACATATTGTATATACATACATAGATGTATACATACATGCATGCATACATGCATAAACGCGTTTACACATACAGAGACCATTCTCACGCTTCCCCACCCATTATTTACAGATTATAATTTGTACTTAATGATCGCGCCGATTAATGATAGGTGTTATGTTACAGTTCCTCGCTGGATGAGCGGGTTCCGTTCTCAGCTACCACTCTGTTGGTCGCGAGTTCGAATCTCCGACCGCCCAGTGAAGAACAAGAGGAATTTGTTTCTGGTGATAGAAATTCATTTCTCGCTATAATGTGGTTCGGATTCCACAATAAGCTGTAGGTCCCGTTGCTAGGTAACCAATTGGTTCTTAGCCACGTAAAAATAAATCTAGTCCTTGGGGCCAGCCCTCCCTCCCTCCCTCCCTCCCTCCCTCTCTAGGAGAGCTCTTCATCAGCTCCTCCTCCTCCTCCTCCTCAGTGGTCTGGTTAAACTAAGATATACTTAACTTATGGCAGCGTTAATTATGACAGGGCCAATTCCAGTCATGATTACTGTGTCTGTTAATTATAATTTCACATTAGGGACTGTAATTCACGTTATGTACAGGGGTAATTACAGTATATAACATCATCAAAGTGTATTGGGTAGTAAAGTGATATCTTGTTATTTTGACTCATTATTATTGGAGAACCATTTCTCTCAGTTTGGACTGACAAAACTTTCTGCTTTGTGTTTATTCTCATAATTATAAGTATTTTTTGTTTGCTTTTGACTGACTGATTATAAAAGAAAACCTATGAACACGATTATTTACTTTAATACAAAATTTCACTCATATCCAGACAGTCGTGCATGGGATATTTTTCTGAAATTTTGTTTAAGTGCCTCACTACAATTGAATACCTACCAGGTACATAAGGCACAATTTATGTCAACAGAGGTGCATTCAATTGTAATCAAACACGTCCCAATCGGTCAGCTGTGTTCATTGGTGAAGCAAGTGCCCAACTCTCTTGGCTTTCAGGATTCAAATATAAATAGATAAATAGGTAAATAAATGCATATATATGTACACACGTATATATATTATGTATTATGTGTATCTATATATATATATATATATATATATATATATATATATATATATATATATATATTCGCTAGATATATAGATAGATACTGGTATATATATGTGTATTCTTCATACGGTATTTGTTCATTTTCTCAGTAGAAAAAAGAAGACACCAAGGAAACAGTAATTGAACTTTCAAATTTCATCTAAAAAAAAATTCATCGCGAGATTTTAATTTTGTGATTTTCGTTTCACGACAACTTCATCACCATCATGAAAGAATGAGTTATAAATTTCAGTTGACATCATCTTGAGAAGAGCATTCATCCTGCATTGAACACGTCCTTTCATTGAACTGAAGCTTAGCTCTTTATTTTTAATCTCGCCTTACCTACTTCTTCTCTTTCTTTCTGTGTGTGCCACGCTGTTTTCTCTCCTCGGCACTTTGAATGGGATGCCGGGGTCATTATGCACTTATTTTAATGAAATATGAGAGAGGGGAGATGAGAGAAAGAGTCGAGTGGAAGACAAACCAAAATGATAAAATGACTGAAAAAAAAAGTTTCATTCAGTTGCTTCATTTTGAATAACAATGTGCAGTAAGACATTTCATAAAATGGTAATATGTAATACATATAATGTTTAATATATGATGTGCATTATTATATATTATACATTATATATGACAAAATGAATGAAAAAATGTTTGAATATCAAATGTTTTATAAAGTAATTATATATAATATAGTATTTTAACAAATAAAGATGTACAATACATATATAATGTACTGTATATTGTATAATATAATATGATAAATGTTATAACATATATATATATATATATATATATATATATATATATATATATATATATTATAAAATGAACGAAAAATTTTGTAATTTTGAATGATTTATCAAATAATGGGTAATAGGACATTTCATAAAAGGGTAATATATATTACATATATGTAATACGTGATGTATAACATATGATATGCATTATAAAATACATTAGGTATTATGTTACCAAATGAACGAAAACGTATGTGAATTCAAATGTTTAAATGTATATCAAATAATATATGATAAGATATTTCATCATATACCGGTTATATATAATACACATATATATAATATATAATTTGTAACATATGACATTTAATATATAATATATAATAAAATAGAAAAAATTTCTTTGATGATGAATGGCGTTAAAATTTAAATAAACATATTTGATGAAAACCAACGAGGTAAGTTCTTTTAAAGTAAATGAAAATAAAAGAGAATAATCAAATAATTACAAATTTAGAAAGAGTTTCCTTCCTTCCACAATGTGAATAATCGTCATTGTTCCCGCGGCTGTAATGTTCAGCAACGTTATGATATCAGTTAACAAGATCTGGAATTTTCTTTTTGCTTCCTTGCCTTGTATTCCTATAACTGTTACTCTTTCAAAAGAGGTATATATATATATATATATATATATATATATATATATATATATATATATATATATATATATATATATATATATATATATATATATGGTTATTAAGTTGCCCCTTCCGTCGGCCTGCACTCACAAACAATCAATTGAGTAAATTCGCGTTCCCGCCGTCGTCATCAGCACTTTCCACAGCACAGTGAAATAAAAAGATTAGACAAAAAGAATGAAAGGATGGTAATTCAATTTGCTCTCGCTAAATAAAAAAGGTTCAAATCTTAATGAGGAACCCCAATGATTTTTCTTTCTCAAAAAAAGAAAAAAAAAAAAGGTAAAAGAGTGAAAGAGAGACCTTGCGGGAGGTGAAGAAGAATTGGAAAGGAGAACTTTTCATGTCGGATTTTTTTTTTTACTAAAAATTTTTTTTTACTGAAAAAAAAATTATTTTACTTCTCTTTCTACCCGTAGGTTTTTGTTTTGGTGTGAAAAACTACAAGGACCAAAATTTCAGTTGGTAAAATAGTGAAAGGAAATTCAATTATCGTCCAAATGCAGCTGATTCTGAGTTTTTTGTGGAACCCATTTCGTAAGAGACTATATGCCTATTCACAAGTCGTGAGCTAAATTTAGGCCATGTGGTCTGGTCACAGTCAAGTCTATGGGTACGTGATGTCCTTATGATTACTGTATGCTATATGTATAGGCCGTATGTATAGGTACTGCCCACACACACATTCATGCTTCTCTTTAATTCAACAAATGGCTAATTTAGGAATGCATACCCTGTCCGCCCTCAGATCCTAAAAACTACTGAGGCTAGAGGGCTGCAAATTGGTATGTTGATCATCCATCCTCCAATCAGCAAACATACCAAATTGCAGCTCTGTAGCCTCAATAGTTTTTATTTTGTTTAAGGTTAAATTTAGCCATATTCGTGCGTCTGGCAACGCTGTAGGACAGACCACCACCGGGCCGTGGTTAAAGTTTCACGGACCGCGGTTCATACAGCATTATACGGAGTCCACAGAAAGACATCTTTTTTCGGTGGCCTTGATTATACTCTACGCTGCAGCGGCTGTACAGAAAACTCGATTGCGCCGAGGAAACTTCGATGCATTTTTTTACTTGTATTTATTGTAAATGACTTTTGCTGAGAAGATTCATCGTGAATGAAATCTAGATTTTTAAAGAAACCTTCTTTTAATCCACTCGCACTTGATAGGCACTTTTGCTAAATGAAAACTGGTATATATATATATATATATATATATATATATATATATAAACATTCATATCAGCTGTTTTTGACTGCAAATACATTTTTGCTGAGAAGAATCAACATGAGTAAAATCTAGATTTTGAAAGTAACCTGCTCTTAGTCCACGCCTATATACTTGATAGATCCTTATTTTTTTTAAGTCAAAGTGATAAACACATTCCAGCTGTTTCATTTCTGTCATAAAAAGTGAGCGTCTTGAAGAAACGTCTGTCTTGTAGATTCAGAATGATCTAACCATCCTTTCTGTTCCTTGCCATATCTTTTTCTCGTCCATTTTTCTCCCCCGAAAACCATCTGATTTATTCCGCCCCCGTGTGAGAAATGAGTCAAAGTAGTTCCCCCCCTCCTCCCGCACCTCCCCCCTTTTGAGCCCTATTTCCATGCCCCTCCCTGAGCTGTCATCAATCAAAATTAAACTCCCGTAGTTTTTTTTTTTTTTTTTTTTTTTTTTGCTCCTTTAGTGGGCGTCTTATGTTAACCACCACCCAGGGAATTTCGTGATAGGGCTCGTACAGTTGATCTGATTCGGCTTTACTTTTCATAATTTGGTTCTTTTTTACTTTAGCTATTTTTTCTATACAGATTCCTTTACACTTTTTCAATGTTTTTTTTTTTATCTTTAGTCCTGTTTTCGGTTTTTAGGTTTTCCTATTTTTATTTCCTTTCATGTTTTCTTTTTTACAGATTATTTTACACTTTTTAAATGTTTATTTTTTTTGTCTTTGCTCCTGTTTTCGTTTTTCGTTTTTTTGTTTTCATTTCCATTCTTCCTTTGATGTTTGCCCTTCCTTTCTTATTCTGGACTCGTGCTCTGAATATGTGGCGTTATTTTCTGCAACATCTTGTATTATATATATATATATATATATATATATATATATATATATATATATATATATATATTATATATATATATATATATATATATATATATATATATATATATATATATATGACATTTTTCTATCACACCGTGATTTATATACGATCATGAAGCTACAAATATTGCTTAATATCAAATCCACGCTACCTCAGGAATATCCCCGATGGGGAATTATCACCGAAGGGGATAGCTCAGTGGTTAGCGTCGACTGGAGTCGCTGGATGAGCGTCTGTGCGTCGTGGGATCGAGACTCGGCAGTGCCCGTCCATTTATCACTTATAAATTCCCCTTCGGTGATAATTCCCCATCGGGGATATTCCCGAGGTAGCGTGGATTTGATATTAAGCGATATTTGTAGCTTCATGATCATATATATATATATATATATATATATATATATATATATATATATATATATATATATATATATATATATATATATATATGTCAAGGATATACATCCCTCCCTCCTGTAGATTTTCATGTATCATTTATTTGGCAATAATTTGTTATTCATTTGACTGTCGGGCCGGGAAAATTTGGCGGGTTGTAGCCGTGAGAATATTTGAACCAGATTATAGCCGTTAGCACCCGTGAGGAGCTAGGCCTCCTTACACACACCCCCCCCCCCCTCAAAATTGTTCGATCCAGGGAACAATGAAAACCCCCTTTTCACCCCCATCACGTGATGTGGGAGCATTTAGGTGTAGGGAAGGTCAAATAGGCCATTTAAAACTAGGGACCAGGTAGGATTTTAATCTTAAAGCACCTCATCCTAAGTGTGCTTTTCCTCTCCCCTCTTTGCTGGTTCTCTTGACATATTTGCAGGGATGTCGGACTAACGCTGAGCCCCACAAGATGCAGCTAGCTTTGGGAAAGACAGAAGTTTTCTCATCTCAGAACCGGTCGCATCTATCGCCCCCTCTCCTCTGTTCACGCTGGTTGACCTACCATCGACGGACAGCCGAGATGACTGTTGGTGCCACAATTAGCAGACAAGGAGAGACAAGCGGCCCTATCGCACTCCGTGCCCCCATTATTCCGCCTGCCACCCCACCTGAAAATTCCTGGTCGCAGTCGATAGCAAATCCGTCGTGGCCTGAAAATGTTTATATGAATTATTTTCACATCCTGGAGTTCCATCATTTGCTCCGTTTTCTATATCTATGTAGTTCCTCCTCTTCTAATAAATTTCACCTTTCCTTCTGAACTGATTTTCTTCTAAGGACGAATTCCCATATCTTCTTATTCTTTGTTTTATCTTAGTCATTCGTTTATCTCTCTCTCTCTCTCTCTCTCTCTCTCTCTCTCTCTCTCTCTCTCTCTCTCTCTCTCTCTCTCTTCGATATAAATTTAGCACTTTATGGTAACTCACTCGGATGTAACAATACTCGCCATTCCTTGATTGGAAATATTTCGTCGGTTCCCCTTCTATTAATTCGTCTTTTTTCATTAGGCTAGTGTATGTGTGTATACATGTATGTATGTATACATTAAAACTGCATTTAATCTAATAGCAGAAGAGCTTAAACGTCCCAGTCTGTTCAAATCCAGATATCTTCCACTCTAGCAACATTTTTGGTAATGAAACAAAACAGCCACAATAAACTAATTAAAAACAGGAGGGAATTTCGATGAAGGTATACAGTAAAATCCGATTATTGGGATTCATCTTAATGCCTTTGTGGTCCAGAAGGAGCTACAAATCACCAACGGATACAGTTTCATCTTCTCGTGAGTTTGTTGTGGAAAACAGCACTCAAGCAATGGTAATTTCATTTATGGCTGAGCTTAAGCAATTATATATACATGAAATTCCCAGTACACGGACTTTTCCCACTTGGTAGAGGGTGGTTCCAGAAGGGAACATCTTTCCGGTTACTTTACAAATCTTTTAGGGATGCAGTTGCTAGCCCTACGCTATTGAATGAGTGCTTAATGCTGCTTCACTAAGCCATGTCACTCCCTTTACACTTTGCGTGATTGGCTTCTAAAAGATTGTTTTCTTAAACTTTACTGTGCTCAGGTTGCGTCTAAACTGCAGTAGAACATGTCATGAACATGTTGGCAACTTATTACATACACATCGCAAACATTTTGAGTACATGTTATCGACTTGTTGGTACTCCTTTCCGTTGCTTCATAAGATTGTCCAGCCTTTAGCAAAGGTCCGTTCTCCGCTTGTTTTTAACTTGTTTGTGATATGTATGGCATAAGTTACCGACGCGTGTGCGTGTGTGTGTGTGTATGACATGTTTTACTGGAGTGCGGACGTACTCTTACATGGTTAATGAAGCTTCATTAATGAAGCATCACTCTCTCTCTCTCTTTCTCTCTCTCTCTCTCTCTCTCTCTCTCTCTCTCTCTCTCTCTCTCTCTCCTCTCTCTCTCTCTCTCTCGCACGTAATGGGCATTGGAATCCTTCCCTTTGTGTGTTGCAGGGACCAGATAGAGTCGACCTGAATATCCATCTCTTTAGGTTTTGTTCACTTTTGGAGAACCAAATTCACTGATGCTTTCTGTCAGTTCTTTTGGGTCATTTATTCTTGAACAGAACAAATGTTATTTACCGTTTCGGTTCAGATTTACGTAAAAAAATCAAGTGTTTGTTAAAGATAACGACTTGCGTGTTTACAATGTGCATACAACTTGTAGGAAGTGAATAATTAAAAACAGAATTATTTGGGTTTCATGTTTACTGTTGCATAAATTATGGTACATAACTCATGTAGAAATTTTCCAGTGAATAACATCTATTTGAATGTCAGATGTCTAGGAAAATATTTGCATTTTGTATCTCATGGCCAAATACAAGATTGCATATTCCTTTCATTTGTTTGTGATGTAATGAATAACCGGTCGAATGGAAGGTTAAGGTCAACAACAAATTGTGATTGTGGCGGGAGAAGTGAACGGTCGGCTCTGTTTGTTTTTGTTTATTTTATGATTTTTATTTATGTTATGGCCGGGTTTGTGCCATTGTTTAATAGTCACAAATGTATATTGGTTCTGAAAATTGTATAGTTTATCGTTTTCCAAAAGAAAAAGTTGGTTTATCACCAAATTTACCGCCAAAGTTGGACAGTGTATCAAAAGGTATATGCTGATTCCAGAATGGTATAATTTATCGTTTTCCTAAAGAAGAAAGTTGGTTTATCACCAGTTTTTCCGTCAAGGTTGAGCAGTGTATCGGATAGTCCAGGAAGTACGGGAAATTCTGTCAGGATATATATATACAAAATTTATTTGGTATCGCTCATCCGGGATATTGTCGAGTTGGCAAGAAAAGAAAATATCGTGCATATTCAGACGAATTCTCTTGCATTCGGAGGAACACGATGGCGTCTTCTTCGGCCAAGGAATTAGATTCATTTTTGGGTTTTTTTAGTCGCTGATGATGTTGGCTGTAGTTAGACGCACATTGATTTAAAAAAAAAGGGGGGGATTTTATATATTTCATCCTATCCAGGAGATTTTGTCGTCAGTTTCGAAAAGTGTCAGATAAAATGACAGAAATAAGAAACAAAATCGCAGCAGCTGATTTTAATCTTGTGATATAATTCCTCTCCTCTGAGTATTTCTTCTCTCTCTCTTTATTTTTTCCTTTCTTTCCTTTTTCTTAGGCAGGGAAAATTGACAGTTGACTAAAGAACTGAACTTTGCAAAAGTTTTCAAATCAGTTTCGTTTTGGCCGGAAAAAAGGTCAAATGATCCTGTTGGCCTTTGAGAAACCTTATGCTTAAAAGCAGTTTCTTTACAGGCATAAGACGGATGAGGTTTAGTTAATACCTCTGATTTTTAACGAATAAGTCTTTTGCAGGAAAACTTCATAATATAAGAACTACTTTCCTTAATAAAGACAATTATATATATATATATATATATATATATATATATATATATATATATATATATATATATATATATATATATATATATATATATATATATATATATATATGTATATATATATATATATATATATATATATATATATATATATATATATATATATATATATATATATATATATATATATATATATATATAATATATATATATATATATATATATATATATATATATATATATATATATATATATATATATATATATATATATATATATATATATATACAGGGTGTTTCGGAATTAGAGGCCCCCCCCTCTACAGCATAAATTAAAATTGATATGGATAAAAACAAAAGTAATACAGAACAGGTATTTATTTAAGTTTCTCTCTGAATATTTAATAGTTTGTGTGGCCTCCATCTGCCTGTACCACAGCCTGCATTCTTGAGGGGTATGATTTCAGCAAATCACAAAAAAGCTGAGACTCAAACTCCATTTCCCTGAGCACTTTGGTCACCTCTCTTCGCAGGTCATCGAGGCTTGGTATACCATCATAGTTCACTGTGCGCACTTCAACACAATCCTTTAAGATACTACCAATGTTTTCACACACATTAAGGTCAGGGGAGATACCTGGAAATTCACTTGACGAGAAGAAATCGATACCACTGTTTCGAAGCAGCTCCTGTGCCTGAAGAACCTTGAAACATGGTGCCTTATCATGCAAAAATGTGACTTCTTCAGCAGATAACACATTTTCAGGATCTTTGAGGAAAGGAAATACTCCACCTGTAAGCACAGTTTCTCTGACGTATTCGCCATTCCATGACTGTCCTTTTTTCTTTGATGATCCACATTAACTGTTTGGCTGTGAAAGAGAAAAATTCCCATACATACAGGAAATTTCACAACTTGGTGGTAGTGCACGTCATCGCTGATATCATCCAACTTTGCAACCCGAATGATGTCATTTTTATGATTTGGCTTCCTGACTGTGTAAATGAAGAATTCATCTGATGCAGCAACATGGAGAAAGTCAGCTTCATCCCAATCTTTAAGAAATGAACAACAAAACCATGCATGGTCTTCTCTCTGTTGCTGAGTGATGTTGGCCTTGCCGATGACATGAAATGGCTTGATACCAGATTTTTCCAACTCACGATATGCAGCACTATAACTTCTCTTCTTTCCCCTTTTTGTTTCCAGATTTTTTCAACTCACGATATGCAGCACTATAACATCTCTTCTTTCCCCTTTTTGTTTCTAGTTCAAGCGCCAATTTACGTAAAGACTTTCTTGGTCTACCCACTGCCTCAGCTATGATGTCTTTTGACTCCTGAGAAAGGACTTCAGGCCTTCCAAGATTCTCACTCTTTTCGCGATGACAGTCATATGGATTTTTTGTTCCAGCTTCTTTTAACAAAGGATTCATCTCTTTTAATGTATTTAGCTATCCAGGAACGTGAAATGAAGGATACACCAGCATCCCTGGCCTCTCTGAAGGTTATAGCCCGGATTTGGTCAATCCATTTGATTTCCTCCGAGTCGTTAGCAATGGCTGTATCTAACTCCGTCACTTAGTATGAAAATACAAGAAATGTAAAATGAAAAGTAGCTTAATAGAAACTTAAAATAATATACTTGGAGATAGGCTATAGCAGAAAACTTCATAACTTTCCATTTGTTCTGTGGAGGGGGGGTGTAATTTCAAAACACCCAGTATATATATATATATATATATATATATATATATATATATATATATATATATATATATATATATATATATATATATATATATATATATATATATATATATATATATATATATATATATATATATATATATATATATTATACAGACACATGCACACACTATATATATATATATATATATATATATATATATATATATATATATATATATATATATATATATATATATATATATATATATATATATATATATATTTATATATGTATATATATATGGAAAAATGCATTAACCGCATATGCCCAGTTGTCGTACAACCCTTACTCTGAATATAATATTCGCCTGGCGTGAATGAAATGAATTTTGACTTCGGACGTCATTCCAGCGCATCGCAACATCGCGAATTCCAGGTGGTGTTGACGAATCGGGTGAGACCAATTTGCATATATATGAATGCAATTGATGGACAGTTAGGCATGGGGATAGGGAAGGGTAGTATCGATTCCAGATAGGCCTACGCTTACCTCTTTTGAAAATGGGATCTGTTCCCAGATAGGCCAGTTCTTAACTCTTGTGAAAATTGAATCTAATCCGAGATATTCCTACGCTTAAATCTTTTGGAAATGGCATCTGCGCCCAGATAGGCTTACACTTACTTTTTTTGGAATTGGGATCTATTCCTAAATAGGCCTACAACTGCCTCTTTTGAAAAATGGTTCAATTTCCAAATAGGCTTACACTTACCTTTTTTTAAAATGGGGTGTATTACCGAATAGGCCTACACTTACCCATTTTGAAAATTAGATGTATTCCCACATAGGCCTACACTTAACTCTTTTAAAAAAGGGATCTACTTCCAAGTAGGCCTACATTACCTCTTTCAGAAATTGTATATATTCCCTGATAGGCCTATATTTATCTTTTTTTTAAATGGATGTATATATTCCAAGATAGGCCAATTCTTAACTCTTTTGAAAATTGATTCTAATCCCAAATAGGCCCACACTTGACTCTCTTGAAAATGGGACCTAGGTTCATATAGGCCTACATTTACCTCTTTTGGAAAATGGGATTTCTTGGATCAGTGTAATTTTAAGACTTTGGCCTGAAATATGTAAATATACTGGGGGACAGTACATTTACATATTTCAGCCTTGCAGTCTAACGAAAAATTCATTGTTGATAATTTGTCCTTCCGATGTCTTTAGAAAGATCAGAATACTTTTTGAAAATATTGTTTATCTTTTTATTGTTCCTCTGGAAGACCAGTTACATGACTTTATGACAGGTCCATCTGAGCTTAATTGGGGTCGACCCCTTGCATGAACACCTCTTGGGTTCCGATAAAATTTTTGTGAGCTGCTCATAACTGTTTCCGTTCCAGTTGCTAACTGTTCTGAGAAAAAACGTTCCTATAGTGTTTGTGAAAGATTAATTCAGTGGACTTACTTTACTTATATATTATGAGGTAGAAATGCCCAATCAAATAAAATTTCATCGCATGGGTCCAAAGAAAATTTCTGTCTAAATGAAAAAAATTGTAGTTAAATATAATATAATATCTGCTTCTGAATAATGGATAGCCACCTTTGTGGACACCAGTTTTAAGATTCTACAAAAAGGGGTTGATTTTATAAAATTGAGTTCAGGTAACTTCAACCGAAGGTTAGATACTGAGCAGATCTGATGAACTTGAGAAGGGTTTCCTACACGCGAACTTTTATCATGTTTTGCTGTTAAATTTTCGTTCCATGCACGTCTCACTTTGTATGTGTGAGAAATACATTCAGTTGACAAAGTTGTATAAACATTTTTGTATGGTTGCCTAAAAATTACACATTTTGTTACAGATTTCAGAATTGAGTCAAGTAGTTCCAAAGGAAATTTGGGTCCTAGTGGCCGAAATGCCACAGAACAGTTTTAGATTTGAGCAGATTTACATTTCAACATACCAAAATATTCCAGGTTTCTGGAATTCAGAGGAATCAGTCAATAAATAAAGTAGTTGATGTAACAATTTGATGTCAAAGTTCAAGGTCCGTGAAGTTCGAAAAATCGATCTAAATGAGCTCACGTTACATTGAAAAGTTTATAAATGAATATCAGTACATCCGCATTATTACGCAAAACATAAAAACTCAGACTTTCGAAGTCAGCCCGGAACCCCCCCCCCTCCCCTCCTCCCCCCCTCCCAACCGCAAAATTTGCATCTCTTCGGCGCGAAAGAGAGAGATTTCGCAGAGATGAAAAAGTATTGGAACTTGAGGAGAGAAATTCTGCTGAAAAAGACCAATAAAGATTCCTCAGGGTTTTCCGCCGATGTCATCGGCGAGTGAGTCCTTCCTCCTCCTCTTCCAAGCTGCCGGGTCCAGCTATATTGGACCGACAATGTTTAGAGGCCGTGAGAGAGAGAGAGAGAGAGAGAGAGAGAGAGAGAGAGAGAGAGAGAGAGAGAGAGAGAGAGAGAGAGAATAATTCTGGTGGGGTTCTGCTAAGGTTATTCGCTTTCTTCGCGAAATATGGTGCTGTGTATTTTGAGATTGTGTATACTTGATATACTTTTAATTAAATGACTTTAAGGTTATTTAGAGATAGGCATACACACAGTGTACCCTCATGAATACGTAGAAGTATTCTGTTCGTATTCTTCATACATATTCTTCTCTGTGCATAAATTTGTTAAAGGATATTAACAAGCCTGCCTACAGCTATTCATGCACACAAAAGTACAGGCTACTCATATGCGTACATGGAATTTTGTAAATATTCTTCATAGATTAAAACTGTAGCTAACAATTTCATACTGGTGGGAAAAAGGGAAAACCTCTCAGTTCATTTTCGATTAAAAAGTCCATTTTACCTGTGTCAGTGATACCATTTTTTCGGAAAAAAGAGAAAAAAAACCCAAGGCTCATATTTAGTACGAAGATTCCCCAGGAAACGGCTGTTTCACAGCAGCTTGCGGACTTTGCTCTCCGCTGTTATGTCGTAGCTTTGGCCGCAAGTTGGAGAGAGGGCGCTGGAGAGACCAGGTAGGTGGGCTGTTCGGTGTCACTTACGCCTACAACAGTCTCACCTACAAGCTTTGGGCTAAATGGTTTTTGAAAGTAGGCAGCAATGTTCATTACTGGGATGGGTGACCATAAAGTTAATAAGAAGTTACTTTGATCATCTATAATTTAATGGGCAACTTCACCTCCAAAAGTTAAAATGTCTTTCTTTCTCATTGGTAGTTTAATTCCTTTGGTTCTTAAGAAGAGAGAGAGAGAGAGAGAGAGAGAGAGAGAGAGAGAGAGAGAGAGAGAGAGAGAGAGAGAGAGAGAGAGGGCAGGCCGTTTGCTCCACTTGGGACTATGACGGGAGATATCTGAGATGGTCGGCAGTTAGACTTAATTCTTGTCTTCTCTCTCTCTCCGTCTTTCACTCCTTTTCTTTTCTCTCTCCTTCCCTCGCCCACTTCCGCCCGCCCCACCCCCGGCCCTCTATCGTCCTCCAAATCCAGTCTGGACAAAACCAACAGATCTTACATGTTCATTTTTATCCCAACTTACAACACATACAGCCACTTGGTTGTAGTTGGCTTGGCAGCGTTGTATCTGCTCCTTTCTCCATCTCCCAGTGGTGTTATGATTCTTACAACCTTCCTCCTTTCAAGAGGCGTCCTCTACCCCCTGTTTTCTACGGACCTGGGCTAGATAAAGGCATAGAATCGTATATTCCGTCACCTTTACGTTTAACATAACAAATCAAAGTCAATCTTGTCATCAAGTGACAATTTTCTTCCACATTACAAAGAAACTCTTCGAAGGCTTATCACAATCTCATTACACGCCTGACTGGGAGGGTGCTCGTTCGTTGCAACTTAGCAGCGAGCTTTCCCCATTCTTCTGAAAATCATCTTCTGGCTAACGAGAGAAGATTGAAGTGCTTCTCATGATGGCGAAATGCTATGAGAGCAAAGCATTTTTAAATTGTTTGACGATTTGTTAAAATATTTGCTTCGTAAATTAGTAAGAGATTTTTATACAGTTTTAGTTCTTTAGTCATTCCTCTCTCTCTCTCTCTCTCTCTCTCTCTCTCTCTCTCTCTCTCTCTCTCTCTCTCTCTCTCTCTCTCTCTCTCTCTCGGTAGCTAAGGATGCAGGATAATATAATATATATACTATATTAATATATTAATTTTATTATCATGTTGAAGTGACATAGGCCTAAGAGACATCTTCGAAAAGGACAATTGCCTTTGGTGAAATAGTGCCTTTTACTGTACCTCCATTCCCGCTTCCTATCTTTGGTCTTGATGTCCAACCTCTCCAACTATTAATTCTTATAGCAACTGTGGAGTTTTCTCCCAGTTCCCCCTTTGGATCCCTGTACTTCATCGCCTTTATTTTCTGGAGCTTTTTATTTTGCTGTCCAACCACTCGAACTCTCACACACTGTCATGAGGGTTGAATGGCCGAACGTGACCCCCAGTGCTTCGAGGCTTGACAGACTAAATTTAGTCAAATTAAATAAATTTTAGTATAACAATGTGTGAACTCGGATAGAGAAAGGGGGAAAAAACACACAATACAAAATAAAGAAATAAGAGAGATGAGGATAAACGGTAATAAGAGGAACGAGAAAGGTAAACAGCACCATTTACAGACAGATTATCACAGCTACTCAATAGCAAGGCCCCTCAGTGCCAGGACTGGATTCAAAGGGAAGGAATCATCAACACGAAGCCCTTCAGTATCAATGGTTAATAGATCATTAATGTCTCTTCAAACTGCGAGTTAATTGGAAGCCTCTAAGTCCAGCTGTCCATGCACTTAGTGGTTGTGACACGACCAGCAAGGTTTCAACGAAACTTGCAGTATTCAAGGCAGCAGAGCAAGGTGGAATAGTTAATCAAGGATTTTGGAAAAAATAAAGAACTTTCTCATGATATGGAAATCAAAGCAGAGCAGTTTCTTGCCCTAGCCATTGGTGGAGTCAACATACAGTAGATACATTCAATGAGCTGCGATATTTCCTGTGCCATCATAAAAGCATTAAAAAATATTTTGAAAGACATGTTCCAACTTCAAATAGCATACAATTTCATATTAAGCGAGCTTTTGTGCAATGTTGTCACTGGACAAATGCCACAAAAACTACCATAGATATGCTGATCCACTAGATTATGGTTACATTTGAAAGATGACTTCCTGGTACCACTTATTGTTTCTGAACCTAATCAACCCCCCGATTTTCCATTTCCATGTACCTGTAAAAAGTGCTTTAGGTCAAATGTATGTCCTTGCGTGTAGCAGACATTAGTTGCTGTGAATTCTGTAAGTGTGATGTAAGTGGGCAGTGTAGCAATCCACATAATACTATAGGAAAGAATCATAATGATTCCAAAGGCAGTGAAGATGATTTAATGGTGAAATGTGAAATGAAGGTTTCAGAGTGTGATTTTTTTTCCAAACAATTAATAGTTCGTTACATAAGTGTATGATTTATTTGCTTAATTTTGCTACCCCACAGTATTGGGGGACATAGTTAAACAATTATGTATGAATAAATTTCTTTTCATTTTAATTTTTTTTATTTATACCTTTATCTGATGAAAATTC
>JANJGK010008288.1:5000-22500 GCA_039081455.1 Macrobrachium rosenbergii
AATCCATCGGGTTAATCTGCGTGAAACGCTTTGACGCAAAACGCAAAAACATGACACGCGGAAAAGTTCATATTTTTCACCTTTGAGTAATGAGTCAAACTACTTTATTTTTTTTTTTATTCTATCAACAACTACAGTTGCAAAAAACTGTATAATAACGCCTGTTAAAAGGGTTAACACCACGAAAAAAAATTAGAAAACAATACTTAGCCGCACAGTTCCGTGTAGCAACCATCTCAAAACGTTCCGTCCACGCGGAACATTTGAGTGCTTGGAGCCTCCAGTGAAACGAACATCCCCGCAAGAGATAGCCTTCCCATCATCAAGATCTATTCCTTTTTTTTTTTTCTTCTTCTTACCCGGTGGTTTCTGAAAATCACCCAAGATTCCCCACTCAAAAAACCCGCTTGCATATAAAGAGGGCGATTCGCCTGGAGAAGAGGAACCTTCCGTATTTTTTTTTTTACCTATTGATTCCAGCGCTACCAAAAGCGAGAAAGATGAAGAACCTGGAGTTTTTAGGAAAATAAAAAATGATCCTCCGCTAGAACAAGAGAACTCGGCGACGGTGCTTCCTCCTCCACAGCCCTAAGCTGCAAGAAAGCAAAATCTCCTGAGCGGAAAGCAGTTCAATGGAAGTTCCCAAGCTGAGCGAAGGCTCTCGACGCAAGCGGTGCTTGATAGCGGTACGGGGGTGTTTACTCATTATTTTTTTTTTTTCCACATGAAAGGAAATGTTCGTTATCAATCCTTCTTCGCCTTACGCTCTTATGAAAAGATAAATTCTCGTGCATGTATGTGTGTGGGATTTATGGGTTCTCCATAATCTGTTTATGGGCATTCTCCATTTCATATTATACATATACAAATATAATATATATATATATATATATATATATATATATATATATATATATATATATATATATATATATATATATATATATATATATATATATATATTTGGGATACGTTAGTTACTAAAAAAAAAAAATAAGATCCAGATGAAGAACAAAATGAAGAAATTCTGACCCACCAGTGGCAGGATTCGAAACCGCGCCCGGAATATCGGACACAGGGTAAAGTTAGATACCTATGTATATATGTATGTAAGTATGTATATACTGTATTTCTACACACACACAATATATATGTGTGTGTGTGTGAGTGCGTGCGTGTGCGTGTGTATGCATATGTACATAGGCTATAATTTATATATATTTACATATATACTTTCCTTGTTATTAATCCTATTTTCATCTATCTTATCCATTTTGCTGTTTTTTTTCTCTTAATTAATTAGTTCTATTTAAAAAAAAAAACTTGCCTCAGAATTAACAAATGAAAAAAGTTAACTGAGAAAGTTAATTAAGAAAGTTGGATTTATATTTGCTCATTTCAGTCTCCAGTCCCTTACGAAATTCCACATATTTTCAAATCAATTTTGATTATTTCAAAAGACAACACAGTGATCACAATAACTAACTCGTAGCTAGAATATTAATTTAGAGAAAACTGATGACTACTGACTTAGCATCATTTTGTTACATGAGCGCAATTAGAAGTTCACTCACACAATTTGAAACACGGAATCGAACGAGTGAAATCAAATGTATACGTAAAATAACCAATAAAGTACATTACAATAACAACATAAACATTAAATAACCTTCCCACGAAAGAGAACACTGAAAGAAAATAACAACGAATCCACAAAACGAGAAAATGTGGGGAAAGGCCAGAAAAAAGCTGCAGAGGAGGAGGAGGAGGAGGAGGAGGAGGAGGAGGAGGAGGAGGAGGAGGAGGAGGAGGAGGCGGAGGAGGAGGAGGAGGAGGAGGAGGAGTTGAGTCTGAAAATGAAAATTAAAATCACAATGTGAACAGGAAACAAACAGAAGTTAAAGAGGGTGGGAGTAAAGATAATTAAATTACAACAACGGTTAGCCCAGCGATTTTGGGCAAAGTTGAAGGAAATGTTGAAATAAGCAAAAGGGGGAATATGGTGAATAGGGAGACATGCTCGGAATAACGCTATGATGAAAGAAATTAAATACATTCACATCATAAACTTCAGTATTTAAAAGATGACTGTCATTACAAGAACAAAACCAGCGACGGCATAAATTTGATAAGAACACGTTGAAAAAGACTTTTCACTGTCATACATTTACTTGTAAGTTAAATATACCCAGTTACGGTCATTACCGTACGTAAATGTATACTTCATAGGCAAGCCAAGGCAGGTGTACATACAATTTACACAAACACTTCCATACGTGCATACTGTATACAAACACACACATATGTATATAATATATATATATATATATATATATATATATATATATATATATATATATATATATATATATATATATATATATATATAATGTACAATGTATATATATATATATATATATATATATATAAAATACAATAATCCATTGCCTATAACGGGGGGGGGGGCTTCCTGCAAAAACAAAAAGACACTGATTACTGGCATATATACATGGATGAACCCTTGTACGATAAGCTCCCACATCACTTGCTAGCAGTGCGTCAAACCCCCTGAGCAAACTGCACCAGACACCTTTCTCTTGCACACATACTCTCTCTTCCTGAATGCTGAGGTTCTACTCAATGCCCTTTTCATCCTATAGGTGCAGTCATTTCTTGGTCTTTCTCTCCTGTATTCCTTTCAACACTTCCGACTGAATACGCTTTAAACCAAGGTATTATTCCCCAGTCCTTTATCATAACCAGACCACATCAAAACAATCTGCTTAATCCTTCCATCTACGTCAACGCTTTTGCCTCTCCTACATATATCCGCTTTTCTCATCCTTTCAGTTCTTCTTATAATACATTATACTGTATAAGCAATTCATCCCTACGTTTCCATTTCCTTTCTTTAATTGGCGTTCAACATCCACACTTCACGTCCCATAAGGAGAGAGGACTTAACTGTCCCTTCACACATTCCACAGACACTTCAAGTTTCTTCCCACTCTCTTTTGTATTCTTCTACCTTTCTTGCCTCACCTATCCTGGATCTAACCTCTTCTCCCACTCTAACATCATTTGGAAAACTGCTCCCAAATATCTCTATTCTAGCACTTCCATTCTCTCATTGTCCATTTTAACATTTACTTTTCAAACTTCCTGGTGTCCACTTACCATCATAACCTTACTTTTGCTCACATTTACTCTCGTCTGTCTCTTCTTAGAAAGCTTTCACACATGGCCCTTGTTCTTATACCACATATTACCACCTACATCTGTTGTCCTTTCTCTGACTTCTTGCATCGTTCCAACCATATAAATATTAAAAAGCCATGAGACACAACACATTCTTATCTTAGCCCCATTTTGACACTAAATACATGACGCTCCTACTTATAAACTCCATACATGCTTCGCTTCCATAATGAAAATTTTTACTGCTCTCAGCAATTTACTTACTATATCATACATTCATGGCACACCCCATATTCCATTTTTATCAAATCTCTCGCAGGCTTTTTCTAGGTCCATGAGGACACATTCAAACTCCTCACATAAATGTTTCATAAAAATACGAGATTTACAGACTATACTCCCTTATCAAACCTGTCATCCGCCTTACCTTCTCAATCAAAATCCTAGCAAACAACTCTTCCTAGTATGTTTAATGATGCTATACCTCTGCAATTCTTAGTCTCCTCTGTCACCTTCTTATTTCAAGAAACAGTTCGTCCTTTCGCTGATTCCTTCAGCACCTTTCCCTCGTCAAAACATACTTTATATAAATCTATCCACCACTCAATTACATCAACTACTGATATGTTTCCATTTTCTTAACCTCTTATTGCAACTCTTTCCATCCCCAACAGTAACTTTTGCGTTAATCACCTTCGCCTCTTTTATCTACCACACTCACATAATCGTCTAAGTACTCACTCCATCGACCTATGGCAGCATCCACTTCTTACAGTATCTCTTCGTTTGCATCTTTTATTCTGAGATCCATCTGCTTATTAATATTCTCTCTCTACATTTACTGCCTCATAAAATGACTTCAATCTCTGTCTGAAGTTCTCGTGCGCCTTCTACATCCCTTTTTATATTACATGCCTTCATTTTAATAAACCCCTTTCTTTTGACTACCTTGGCCAGCCTCCTGTTACCTCTATGCGATATTTTCTTCTGTCTTGCAAATGCAATTTGAATAATATCTTTTTCTGTTTAAACTTCTCATTTCTTCATCTATATCTCACTGTTCTTATTTTTACTTCCCAGCTCCCTGTAAACCTACAAACATTACATGCTGACTCAAAGACCTAATCTTCATTTAACTGTTCAACGTCTGTGGCATTAACTATAGTTTACTTTTTTCATTCATTATCTCCTTATTTCCTCTTTTCAAACTTCCTTATTTCCTCCTTTTTCGGACTCTCTTATTTCCTCCTTTTAAAACTTCCTTATTTCCTCCTTTTTCAGACTCTCTTATTTCCTCCTTTTCAAACTTCCTTATTTCCTCCTTTTTCAGACTCTCTTATTTCCTCCTTTTCAAACTTCCTTATTTCCTCCTTTTGAAACTCCCTTACTCCCTCCTTTTCATACTTCATTACTTCCTCCTTTTCAAACCTCCTTACTTCCTCCTTTTCAAACTTCCTTATTTCCTCCCTTTTCAAACTTCCTTATTTCCTCCTTTTCAAACTGTATTACTCCCTCCTTTTCAAACTTCCTTACTCCCTCCTTTTCAAACTCACTTATCTTGAGTACTCACACAGATACATTTTCACAACTTTCCTCTATAACCTGAACTTCCATCTATCTTAGTTGTTGCTTAAACGAAAAAATAATCGGCTACACCTCCAGCCATTACTCTCCTCACCATGACTTGCTCGTCTGAACTAATAATAATCTAACACACTCTAAAATAATTTTACACGCTGGCATATGAATTGCACAAATAGGAAACGTTGTCAATTTATGTCTATGTGGTCAGAAATGTTCTCTGCATCTCTCTGGCCAGCTCTGGAGCACAGAAAAGGTTGCACTGGGTAATTTAAATGCAAAGGTATATAATAGGGAAAGATATGGAGCAGCTGACAGCTAAGAAGAATCTGGAGTAAATGAAAATGTAGAAAGCTGTATGAAAGTGTGTCGTGAGAGGGCTTCATATGTGGGGGATAAAAACATGAATACTGACAACGTTGAGAATGAAAAAATACTCAAAGTAGCATGAGTCTTGAAATGGAGAAACAAATCTACAGTTATGTTTATTTAGTACATATATTTAAAGATAAATCTGCACAGAAAGCTTTAGGAAAACTGTTCCATTCCCCTAAACTGAAAAGGGGAATCGAACTGTCTCCCGAAAGCTTTCTGCAGATTTATCTTTCAATATATGTACATATACATAACTGTGGATTTGTCTCTCCAAATGTTGAGAATCCTTAAAAAAAACAGGAGGGGAAGGGGGAAGCAGGAATGGGTAAATCTAGTACGGGTAAGTGACCTAGGCTATCTGATGTGCTCATAACTCATCAAACCTCTCCGAATACACTCATTTAATACTCGAACATAGTCAATGCCAACCCCCTAAAATTCAACTTAAGAGTGTGAATAATGTGGTTTTTCAAACAATTTGGGCATGGAAGCTCTTTCTTCTTGTTTTACACTATTTAACACCTAATCACAGTCCATATAAATAAATAAATAAATAAATAAATATATATATATATATATATATATATATATATATATATATATATTTCTATAACAGATTTTTATTTTTTTCCCATTTTTACATTTGTCATTTATATTATTATTATTATTATTATTATTATTATTATTATTATTATTATTATTATTATTATTATTATTATTATTATTATTATTATTATTAACTAAATCTTCAATATTATTTTTCTATTATTTTTCATGTGGGGGGGGGGGGGGGGCACGTGCCCAGGTTTCCCGCCCACCACCCCCGCTGGATCCGCTAGTGCCACAGTCCATTAGCCATCGAATCAAAGCTTAATCTTGAAAGACCAGGCAAACATCCTCATAAAAATATAAAAATCATCAGACATACTTCCTATGGTTCTGCTCGCAGACAGTATATCCCTATAAAAAATATTTACTTTCTTCGCCAGTCCGATTTAGTTTGATTAGGGACATTTGATAGAACTTACTTTATCGTCACCAAAGCTTTTAAAACTGACCGGTAATATGCAGTTATTGGTACACAGAGAACCTTTGTGTGAAAGGAATATAAACAAACTCTCTTAGTTTCAGCCGTTTTCATTATTATTGCATAGAATTATCATTATTATTGCATAGAATTATCATTATTACTGCACAGATTTACCACTATTATTGCATAGAATTAACGTTATTGCTGCACAGAGTTATCATTATTACAGCATAGAATTATCATTATTATTATTGCACAGAATTATTATTATTGCATAGAATTATCATTATTATTGCATAGCATTATCATTATTATTGCACAGAATATGCATCATTATTGCATAGAATTATCATCATTATTACATAAAACTGCTGCTTTATAATTATTTATGATAGACAACACGGACTCCAAAACCACTTTTGAATCAAGTTAATGCAGAGGCAGGTGGGAAGGGCAACAGGATGTCTTTTAGAGCAGATCTAAAGGAAACAAAGAAAAGACGGAAAAAGAAGATGGCGGGAGTTAGGGAAAACGGAAACACGAAGAGAACCCCAGAGTTTGGCAAGATGGGAAAAAATGACTGGAAAGTACATTTAGATTTCTACTATTTCCCCGAAGGAAATCAGGGAAAGGGTGGACTGTCGGGCGTGAAGAGGACGCCTGCGAAGAGGATATTGTATTAAGTATATTTCTATTTAATAGAACACTGATAGAAACCCATAGTCTTCTGATTATACCCGCTTTATGCCGGCACAGGCTCTTGCACAATGACAGCACGTAAGTGATGGTCATGCGCTGAAGCGAATAACAAGGCTGGTGTGGACCTCCTGACTCAGCCCAACCATCCATGATCCTGAGCGACGGATATTCTTATGTTCAAAACTGAAAGACATTCAAACCAGGGTCTCCAAAAAGCCAAGGTTAAGACACTGTTGTTCCTTCACTCTTCTTTTTCTGCTTCTTATAGGGCATATTTTTTTTCCTTAAGCGCCTGGGGCTGAAATGACAAACGCCAGACCGCTTTAGGCATGTAAGTTTTAAACTTGAAGAGTGTACAGTTACAGATGCGCAAAAGACATTACAGAACAAGAGAGACGCCCTGGCCTTTTTTAAACCGAATATCCGACCGACCTAATTTCAACAAGTTTTACCATCGGCAATTTACTCAAGGAGTCTTCTAATCGTACTCAGTGCTTCACTACAAATTCTAAATAATCTTTAAGCTAGAAAGGAAAATAGGTTTTTCTAAAGAACAGTAGTCTTTAATTCACTACGATGGGCATCAACAGAAGAACAGAATAGAATAGAAGACAGAATTTAGGCCAAAAGCGCTGGGACCTATGAAGTCATTAAGCGCTGAAACTGAAATTGATTAGGGGCCGAAGGGACGCTGCAAAGAACCTTAAGTAATGCCTACAGTGCACCGCATGAGGTGCACTGACGACACTACCCCCCTACAGGGGGTGGGCGGCATGAACAGGTAAGTGCTCAGTTGTTTGTAATAATTTTAGTGAACTAATGGTCAGCCCTCTGAAATTCGGATAACGTCCAGCAAATTTCATCCCTTGAGATTCCAGCGACATCAAAGGAGATCATCTGTGGAAAATTAGATAAAAATTTGGTCATAAGTATCTTGACCGTAGGGAAGCGTTGGGATGACGTCCGGAGGGTGTCGGGGAAGATTTAATATGTCTCTCATAGAATTTGAGAGGGCTGGTCAAAGGGAACTATTATTAAACCAGTTCTAAATAGCAAATTTTAAAATGCTCGGCCTATTATCCCTTAGTTTTCTTACGTTTTCCATATGCAATAACGAACATAAATAGTGGCAATATATGCATCATCACAAGGGAAATGTGTCTTGCATTTTCATGATGCAAAATAATTTAAATCTGCAAATTTTTTATGTTCATTTATAGATTTACACAATTTTCTGTTTCGGCTACTTCAGCGTATTATTCTGATTATTATGTATTTTCCCCCTTAACATATTACGAAAAGCGCGCAACTATTCAGATTCCAAATCAGATCAAAACCAGCATCATACCTCGAATGATAAACTTACAGCAAGCGGTAAAAGAAAATAATCTCTGAGCTCAAAAACAATAGTGAGTTTTACCGCAGACGGATTTTGTAACCCGCTGAAAATCTCGAAGCGTTATTTACCTGGTTAAGCAATTTATCACGGGATAGAGAAGTTATGGTGAAAGATCTCCGTCTTAACGCCCCCAGCAAAAATTACCTTTTAGCGAAAGTACCCTAATATCATTCATTCTCTAACTGCTAAATCCATGCGGTTCATTTACTGTCTTAACGCAATTTAAGTACACCAATGACCCACATCACTTCACTCTCTTATAATTTGCCCTAAGCTTATCTTCTAAAATAGCGGAAAATCGGGGGACAGATCAAATTCATAAAGATGAACACTTAAGTAAAGACCACAAGATTGATTGACTGTTTTTTAATGAAATTCAAGCTGTCAAGGCAAGCAATGAGACACTTTCGGCCATTCAGCGCTTAAGAATGTCGAGAACAGGGGATAGGAGTGATCGAAGAGCACGATAAAGAGTTCCAGAGAAAAAGGAGATGAAAAACAAGGATCTAAAGGTGGAACTGGAAGAAAAATGCAACAGTTGCACTAAAAAGTAATAGTTAGCGGGGTTTAAACAACAAGATTGAAGAAAGGAAGAGAGAATGGAGGTAAAGTAGAGGAATGAAAAAAAGGGGTGCAGCTAGGGGCCAAAGGGACACTGGCAAACGCCCTTTAGTAATGTCTACAGGGCATAACGTAAGGTGCACCATCGGCATTAGCCCCCCAAAGGGGGAAAAAGACCAGAGTAAACGGACGATTATTACAAATCAGAAAAGAACGCAGCTGGAAGCCCACGGTTGTTGCTAAAAAAATACTTAAGTATAAGTGACGGATATTTTATACCTTACTGCGAAAATTTCTTTTTTGTCAACCAACTACCGTTTCAGAAAGACTGGTCGTTCTTTGAGCTAAGACTTGGCTAAATCTTAATATTAACTGTATATTTCTGAACTCTTCTTAAATATTTCCTTTTTCAATGTCAGTTCCACTGATATATAGTGCCTTTTCTTCTTCGAGAGAATTTTATGCGCTACTCTTGAAGAAGTGGATAGTGTATCTTTTCAAGCCAGAGGATAAATAGAATTCCTTGCTTGCAAAAGTTACAAAATAGTATCGAATGTTCTTAGCGACTTGCAGGTATGCTCATTAAATCCAAAGTCCTCGAACTGAAAAACATGGAAACATGTTTGACAAGGAAACTTGAAAGTTTCACCAGCGAACTTATTTTGGTTTTCTGCGGTCCTTTGGGCAAGCAGCTGAAAACGGTGGCAAAACTGAATTTACTTAATACTGATAAGGTAACATCACAAGAGCACTATTTTCCACTGTCACCCAAGTAGGCTGCTTGATTCAAAGAACATGTGTTGTGAAACACTGCCTTCAAGTTTGTGAATGCAGACCATCAATGCCCATGTTGTAATTAGGTACAGAACTTGTTGCGTCTGAGACCACTGCTCTTGACGCTAGATGCTGTGCACAGCGTGTACTTTCTTCAAATTAAGCAATAAAAAAATTCAATGCGATGAATCAATTAAACTATACCATGAGGAAGAAATAAATGGAACTGTTTTTGCTGAGTTGGTTGCCTACTTTTAAAAGAAGACACAGCACAGAGTTTAAGTTTGTTAATCTCACCTAGGCCTGCTGGCCCTCTATGCAACAGGCATGCATGAAGCTTTAAAGTCAGGATGCATGACTGAAGGAGAAACTGATCGTCACGCATATAGCAAAAGGCAGAGACGTATAACTTGTATTGCATTCCTTTGACATATTTTACTTTTAAATGCTTGATAATAACACAAATAATGTGTCATCAGCAGCGTTTGTTTTAAAATAAAATTTCTCTGCTCTCCTAATAATAACCTTTGCAACAGGAAAAAGGTGGCTTAATAATCTTCCAACATTCATTAATTCATGGAATGGTACGAACACATTAGGGGAAGTCTTCAATTAACTACAGAAAAATACAGATTATTATACACTATTCCGGTTTAACATTACTGCTTCACCATATTTTGTATGGCACTGGTTAAATTGGGAGTTACTGATGATCTGGACTGTGATGAGATTAATGGCCATCATTGTAGCCTTTGACTGAATTAAACTATATATAGAATCTAGGCCGAAGGCCAAGCACTGGGACCTATGAGGTAATTCAACGCTGAAACGGAAATTGACAGTAAAAGGTTTGAAAGGTGCATCAGGAGGAAAACCTCGCAGTTGCACTATGAATCAATTGTTAGGAGAGGCCGGGAAGATGGAAGAAAGAGAATATGAAAGGAGGTACAATAAAAGGAACGACAGGGGTTGCAGCTAGGGGCCGAAGGCACGCCGCAAAGAACCTTGTAATGGCTACGGGGTGTAGCCACTGATGCTGGTTTGATGATGAAGATGAGCCATGGACAAGAACAATTATAGAGGATCCCTTCACTGGTTGGCTGTCGTCTGTGATGCACAGATCAGGCGATTGGCTACAACGATCGAAGACGCACTGCGACAGCTACAAGAATCGTCTCACAGCTCTGTGTAACTCAGGTAACCCATGGGTTCAGTTCCTTGGGGTATCCCAACAGTGAGGCGTAGTTGAAATTGGTGGTGGTAACTCTTAAGAGATGTAGTTACTTTTACGAGAGGTTTTTTGGATGCTTCAAGACTACAAGGCTGCCTCCTGTGCGATATTTAAGGATATTACATATTTTAATCTTTACGACGCTTCAAAGGGTGCACAACTGGTATATGTTCTGAGAACTGCCAATTAACTGTACCATGTCCTGCTGCGTCATTATAATTTTGTGTCTCCTTTCAGAGTGCCATCTAAAGGCACCTCACTGATCAAGGCACAATATCCCTTTGGAGAGGTGTATCATTGAAGTACTGATACAAGTGCCAGGATATCTTCAGGATATCCTAGTTCTGAAGTACTAGGATACCTCGTTTGTCCTAATATGAGTGTCATGCACAAGCAGGACTGAGTTGTTCTTCAACAGGAAGATTGATGCCTTCCCATTCTTGTAATAAATTACGATATTAATTTTCTGATTAGGGTACGAAGGTTTGACATGTCCTGTAATGATTTTAAATAAGGCAAATTCGCTGTCTTAATATCTGGTATTCTGCAAGCACTTAAATACATCTAGAGAGAGGGTGTCCTTTCCAGAGGGGAGCGGCAGGTCGTGCCATTCTCAGACGGGCTTCTTGATCTCCTGTCGACTACTGAAGAGTTCTTGGGCTTCCCAGCTCTTCATTGGAGGGGTGGGTAGAGCCCTCGGCTAGCACGCTGTTGACCCAGCGTTCGACTCTCCGACCGGCCAATGAAGAATAACGTGACATCTGTCCTGATACCACGGGCACAAGAGAGGGGGGGGGGGGAAGGGTGTCCTTCTAAAAAATAATAATAATAACTTTTGTTAATTAACAGACTGCTAAAATTAGATGAGTACACTAAAGACAAGTTGCTGAATTTCAGCTGACAACAGACAAAAACTGATGTGAACGCAATGGCTTCAAATCTGATAAAACGTCTCATGTGTAGCACATCCTCGTAATGTATACCACTTACGATAAAGAACTTCAAGGACCGAGACAACAATTGAAAGTCTCTAAACTTATTCTACATGAATATATATACATATTGAATAATAATAATAATAATAACAAATTAATGATTTATTAAGTAAGCTACCTTGTGAGCTCAAGTACCCGGTATCAAAAACTTCGAAAACAAAAACCATACATGAAAACTCCTGGGACATTGACTAACAGATTGTTCCTTCTAAAACCGTGAGGTGTCACATTGCTCTTGTCCTCGATTCCTTCACTTTTCTCATTTTCGAGAGGTTCCATATTATTCTTGTTACTTTTTCATCTTTTATTCTAGTGGCCAGAATCAGTAAAGGCATTTAACGCCCCATCCCTTTTCACATTTATAAAAAAAATGAAATATTTGGTTATAAAATGCTTTCCGAATAATAATAATAATAATAATAATAATAATAATAATAATAATAATAATATAATAATAATAATAATAATAATAATAATAATAACAATAATAATAATCAAACCGAAGAAAGGAACTCTTTCTAGCTACGCTCTCTCATAAGTTTCCTAAACCTCTTCCTGCAAGGAATGAGAGAGAGAGAGAGAGAGAGAGAGAGAGAGAGAGAGAGAGAGAGAGAGAGAGAGAGCGTGATAGACTGACTAATTGATTCCAACTATAAAACAGCGCTGCAACACAACGCAACAATGGTCACGACGCCGGAAAAAAACACTTTATACCAAACTAAAACATTAAAAGTGAGAGAGAGAGAGAGAGAGAGAGAGAGATAGAGAGAGACGTGCTTTGTCCAGCAACACTTTAGCAAGGAAACTGAGCAGCAGCGCCGCGATATATATATACATACAGCTCTGGGGACCTTCCCCCTTCTATTATTTATATTATTGTTCCTGCCGCCCTCACCTTCGATCTCAAGGGGCACGCGGTAAAATGCCGCTCAACCAAGACTTTCCTTTTAGGCCTCAAAGGGAGGTCTGGAAATGGAGGTATCTTCGATCCAGCCGAAGTCTCAAAGGTACCTCTTCGTTTAAAAAAAAAATACAAAATAGACTTCCCAGTTCTCGATTTATTTTATGATCGTTTCTTTAATTTTTATTTTGTTCAACTTTCTTTTTTTGATATTTTTCGTACGGACTTTTCGAAAACCTTGCTAGACAATAGATCGGTATTTTGACTTATATTTAGGAATATAAACTTTTTCTTTTCTCTAATTTTCTTTTTCATATTTTTCGTACGAATTTTTCGAAACCCTTGGTAGACAATAGATCGGTATTTTGACTATATATTTAGGAATATAAGCACTTTCAATGATGTTTGATGTTAAGCAATAAAAAACATTGCTAAAACTTCTAAGCAACAGGCACTAAAAACTGTGGTGTTCTCAGCATTCTCTCTCTCTCTCTCTCTCTCTCTCTCTCTCCCTCTCTCTCTCTCTCTCTCTCTCTCTCCCAAAACGAAGGAAACTTGTACGTGAATCGACCAAATTTTCCCTGGTTGTTTAATGACAGCTCGTTATTCCTGGCCGGAATATTTCCAAACATCAACAGCCAATTCGCCAATTATCTTTGAAATCCAATTCACCGAATCCCATCCCATTGCAAAAGTTTCCTTCCAATTTGAGGTGGTATGTATAGCTTGAACCAGGCCCATTGTATCTGTGCCTTGGGAAAACCTAAAATAGAAAAAAACGACCGTAAAAAAAAATCGGACGAAAAAAGTCCAGCCTGTTGCTTTTCACAAAACGAATCGACGTAATCAAGTCTATAGCCATGTATGATAGGTATCAGTTTCTAATACTGTATATAACAGCGATTGCAAGCTCAATAGAACTATTGTGTTGTAATGGTGAGGAGCGCGTCTTTTTCTCTCTAAGCAACGTGTGCCGAGGCTACTGGTGGGGGGCTGGGTACAGCCCTTGCCCTCCCTACCCCTCGGACGCCTCATTCTATATCTCCTCTCCCCCCCTCTCATAAACCCTCCACCCCTCCCCCAGCAACAACACCGTGCCTCCCCTAACCCCCTCCAACTCTATCCCAGTTTCATAATGAAACCCTGGCCAGAAACAATGAACGCTATCTTAATTAATTATTCTCTCTTTCTATTGCCTTTGTGTCGTATTCCTTGTTATCTCTTCGGAACTCTGCCAGTAACTCTTGCTCCATTATTCTCACACTTTCCTTTTTTTTTTATTTCGTTCTTCCACGAATTTCTTTGATTGTACAACTTTTTCATCCTCAACAAAGCAATGCAAATTCACCTTGACTGACATGTTATCCCTACGTCTTCCGAAAAACTTGGGGCACATTAATACATCAGAAACCATTCAAGAAGGGCATTTAGAAATGCAAATGGCGCACGTGCCCTCTGGTGTTGTAATATAAATTCCATTTTTTTCAGGTAATTTAATCTAAGTCTTAAAACTTAAAGAACCTAAGGAACTATCATGGATGTAATGAATTCCATAAGAAACTAACCTACATTTCTGGATGTAACATAGCAAGTGAAGATGTAACTTTCTGTTTACAAAAATGCTACTCTACAATATTTTGAAAGAAGTTTGAATGTAAACGTGAATCATTTCGACTAGCTTTCAGGGTAAACAGCTTTTAAACTATCTTGAACAGAAACTGGTTAAAAAATTCTAATGCAGCTTTCAAAAACGTATTTATGCTTGTGCCGTGCATCCTTTTTTTTTTTCTTTTTTTTTTGCAAGTCTTTTTCCCTGACAGATGGTGGCTCCAGTCATACTCGAGTGCGTAAGGGAACAACTCTCATTTTCCAAAAGGCAAGTCTCGTAAAAATGTAGTTTAAACAAATGTAGTTTAAACAATCAAGTGTTTCATTTAACCTTTCATTTCAATGATCATCGATAACGTTTTGATAGAGTTGAAATCATACCTACTGCAAACAAAACAAAAAAATTAAGAAAATGTTTTAAGTCGCTACCATTTTCCCTTGGAAAATTTAAATCCATTGTTTTAAGAAAATGTATAAAAGTGTATACCGCAACATTTGTACGGCAATTATTCCAATCCAGTCAGTGTCGAGAAGACAAAAAAGGAAGAAAAAAATCATTTTAGTTAAACTTCCTGAGCTGTACGTTTCAAATGTCAATAGCGAAGACTGATATAAAGATTCAAGACTGATTGGTATATCTATAACATTAATTTTTATTAATGATATTTTTATTTTTTCATGATTATTCAAAATACTTTGGCTTAAACCTTATATTCGAGATCCCAACATTTCGGACTAAAGAGATATAGACTCTCCTTTTCCCCCCGAACACAAGGGTGAGCCTACGCTACGCAGGTTTAAGGTAAACAAGAAATAACCAAACACCTGTCCACTGAAGCCAAGAAAGTGGCTAGTAGCTGGATATTAACTAGCCTGGCTTTCCGCTTGCCCAAAAGCTTGCCTAAAAATTTGACTTGCCAAGATGTTTTGGCAAGCAATATGTTCGCGCGCGGCAAATAACTCTTAACAAAGTTACTTGTACATTTTTTTTTTTTTTTTCCTCCTTGCCGCGTCCTTGTTGCTGGGTGAAAGGCATGTAACCTTGTACGGGAAAATCAATAGCTTCGAAACTATTTAACTGCCTACACAAATGTTTCACTATCAGAATCTCACACGTTTATAGTCTGCTTGCAGTCACAATTACACACACATACATACACACACAAATACATATATACATATATATATATATATATATATATATATATATATATATATATATATATATATATATATATATATATATATATATATATATACATATATATATAATATAGATAGATATAGATATATAACTACACCTACACACACACACACACACATATATATTAGGCTAATATAATTCATATACACACATATATATGTATATATACACATATAAATAACAGTAAAATCAATGGCGTCAGCACTACTAATACGACTGGTTTCCAAATAAAATATTTTACCTACGCCACTGACGAATATTATATTGATAAAATAAAAACAACTTACTGTCTACGAAGAAACGAGGCGAGGTGCGTCCTCCTTATGCCTTTAAAATCCCCATGAAATGGGACCTGTGAAAGAAAAAGAAAGGACAAAAGTGAATGCAAAGAAGGGCAATGATTCCCAAAAGAAACAAGTAAAAATTGCATCGAAGTTTCTTCGCCGCAATCGAGTTTTCTGTACAGCCGCTACAGCGTATAATCAAGGCCACCGAAAATAGATCTATCTGTCGGGGGCCTCGGTGTAATGCTGTACGAGCCGCGGCCCGTGAAACTAACCACTGCCTGGTGGTGGCCTACCCTATATCGTTCCCAGAAGCACGATTATGGCTAACTTTAACCTTAAATAAAATTTTTTTAAAAACTACTTAGGCTAGAGGGCTGCAATTTGGTATGTTAGATGATTGGAGGGTGAATGATCAACATACCAATTTGCAGCCCTCTAGCCTTAGTAGTTTTTAAGATCTGGGGGCGGACAGAAAAAGTGTGGAAAGAAATAAGTGCGGACAGAATAAAGTGCGGACGGACAGACAAAGCCGGCACAACAGTTTTCTTTTACAGAAAACTAAAAGCGCAAAGCGCAAAATATTGCAAAAAAAAATTAATAGCAGGCTCCAGTGTCTCTGGAATTCAGTTCATCAACAGACAGAACCTTGCTTTGGAATAATGAAAGGCAACTGAAGCTGTATGCTTTTAGGTCCTCTAACGTTTTTTCAAAATTTCTTATTTATTTATACAGACATTTTCTCTGTTTCTTATATAATGTTATTTCCAATTGCTAAAATGGACTGGCTGATGAAACAAAGGTGTTTTCCACTTCAATACCGAGCTTTGTATTCACTATAATACACACACACACATATATACATATATACATGTGTCTATTGTAATGAATACAAAGCTCCTTTAATATGCTTATTACCATGAACCGGAACTTAAACAATTATGGTCACTGAAGGTTGAAATGCACAACTAACAATACTATATGCCATGCAATTCATACATAACTGTAAAAACTCTTAACACCTAAGAAACTTAGAAATATGTATGTGTGTATGTAGATGCACATGTATATATATATATATGTATGTATGTATGTATGTATGTATGTATGTACAGTATATATATGTATATATATATATGTATATATATATATATATATATATATATATATATATATATATATATGTATATATATATATATATATATATATATATATATATATATATATATATATATATATATATATATATATATATATATATTATATAAACTTGATGAGCTACTGAACACATGTAATAGCACATTTCTGTAAAAAATACAGTAGGCTACTCTGCGTCGCTCATTCATAAATCATAATATTGAGCCATTACTAGTTTTTTCAATGCATAAAGGTTTCCTTGAGCTGAACTCCTTTCCTTTGTTTTAGACTAAACGACTGATTTGACATGGAAAGCTGGCGTCACAATACTGATTGGTTTGTACATTAAACAAGTAAAATTATGCGCCGAGTTTTCCGTACAGCCGCTGCAGCGTATAACCAAGGCCACCGAAAATAGATCTGTCTTTCCGTGGTCTCAGTATAATGATGTATGAGCCGCGGCCCATGAATCTTTAACCACGGTCCGGTGGTGGCATGGCCTATACCGTTGCCAGACACACC
>JANJGK010008289.1:0-27262 GCA_039081455.1 Macrobrachium rosenbergii
ACATACATACTTAAATATGTTTTTATACGTACATGCACCACTGTTATTACAATTCATGTCGATTTTGCTCATATTGAATTAAGAAACTCGAAAGCAGTTTTGCCTTTTCCACGCATGAATAATTCGAGAACCTTTTAAGCTAATTCCTATCTTTCTTTCCAGGCGTTGGCAGTTTTCCAGCCTTGCAGTTGAAAGTAAGTACCGCAATTGATTCACGAATCTTAAATTCCTGTTTTTGAAATATTAGTGGAAGTAGTAAGCGCTGGCCTCATTTAAGCTGAAAATTATAGATAACATTCATGGGACTGAAATTATTTATAATTTACTACCCAAATTCTACTATAAAAATAATAGGCAATTTCTTGTTTGATTTATGTTTTAATGAAAAAGTAACTACGAAGTTATACACTTCACAGGATGAAGTTCCTTGCAGCGTCCCTTCCCTTAGCTGCAATCCCTTTCATTCGTTTTACTGTACCTCCGTTCATATTGTCTTTCTTCCATCTTACTTTCCTCAACCCTCTCCTAACAATTGTTTCATAGTGCAACTGCGAGGTTTTCCTCCTGTTACACCTTTCAACTCTTCTTTACTTACTCTCAATTTCGCATTCAAATGCTGAATTATTTCACAGGTCCCCAGCGCTTGGGCTTTGCCCTCAATTCTATATTCCAATTCCAATTCATAGGCTTAAAGTTATTGGCATATTAGTTAGACAGCCTACCGTAGTACCATTATAAAGATATTTTATATCTTAGCAAGGAAACATGCTATAATAGCACTGTAAAGATGAATATATCCTTATCGAAGCTTACCCATTTGCGAAACGGAAAAAGGTTCGTTGACATAATTATCAAAATTGTATAAAAAAAATAGATCCTTTGCTGGTATTTTGTTTGTTAAATAATTATGATAGTTTTATTTGGTTATTATTATTATTATTATCATTTTTATTATTATTATTATTATTATTATGTTTAGAAAATAAACCCTATTCATATGGAACAAGCCACCGCAGGAGCCGTTGACTTAAAAGTCAAGCTTCCCAAGAATATGGTGTTCATTAGAACGAAGTAACAGTAGATAATGGGAAACACAGAGAGAGATCAGTTATTTGAAAAACAGATAAATTAAGGAAATAATAAATATATACATAAAAATGAAAGTAAATTAGTCAAATACAAGGAGAATAATTGTATTAGAATAGTAATGCGTTGCATCTGCGAACTTCTGAAGTCCCAATTGCTGGTTAACTTATACCAGTTACATTATAGGAATAAAAAATTTATATATTTTTATAGTTCCTTGGTTGACTACTTTTAGTCATTATCTGCTATTTTACCCTCTCTTGATTGTTCTTGAAACAAAAAAAAAAAAGTGGTCCAATTTTGCAATAAGACAGCAGGCCTTGTCTGTAGCATTTACAATTTTCCGCCGGAAATTTTCTAACCACTGGAAGTTTTACGGTGGTTTTCCCCAATCAAACACTTTCCTTCAGAATATTACGCCTCATTGACTTAACATTTTTTAAATATCATGTGGAAAGTCCCAATTGTTGTGTGTGTATATATATATATATATATATATATATACATATATATGTATATTATATATACATACATACATACATACCTACGTACATGCACACATACATACATCTTTTGTTAAAAAGAATTTTATTTTTTCACTCAGAAGTGCGTGCTGCTTACTTGTCTAGAGATACTGCCGACTTGTCTGTTAGTTCAGGATTATTTTTACCTGTTTATTTATTAATCTATTAATTCATCTCACTCTGCTTCCTATTATTTTCTGTAATTTCTTTCAATGAACACCTTGTTCTTTGGAAGCTTGTTAAATATAAGTAAGGTTTGTCTTCTGAATAATAATAATAATAATAATAATAATAATAATAATAATAATAATAATAATAATAATAATATGAGTCTTGAAATGGAGAAACAAATCCGTAGTTGTGTATGGTTACACATGTATTTAAAAGTAAATCTATACAGAGACCTTTCGAACAGGTTCCCGAAAGCTCTATGTTGAGATTTAGTTTTAAATATATTTGTGCTCCAATAATAATAATAATAATAATAATAATAATAATAATATTGATTGATTGATTGGCTTTGTTTATATTTTATTGTTCTTCTTCTTCTTTCTCTGATTCATTAAATATTGTCACTGCATGGTACCAGTTTCAGTCAGCATTGTGGTTTTTATGAGGGTTTGGCCATTCAGTGTTTGTGTGTACCATCCTCTCTCTGTCGTTTATTTTATTCTTATGTTAGATTAGCCCACTACTCGTTTTTTTTTACTAATTTATTGTTAATTCTTGCTTGAAAGAGTATCATGCTCTTTCATATACTTCAAATCATCCTCATTCATTTTACCAAGGTGTTTTGTATTCCTTGTTGTGTTAGCTCGTTTGGTTAACCCAGGCTACTTTTCTTCCTAGATATTTGTTTTATTGTGAAATAAAACACTAAAACAGTATTGTAATAGTGTTGCAGAGAGGGATATTTTATGTACATTTCTATATCTACATATATATATTGCAAGAGTGTTAGAGAGAGAGGTATTTTATTCGTGTATATATATATATATATATATGTATAGTATATGTATGTATATATATATATATATATATATACATATATATATATATATATATATACAAGCAAGGCAGGTAGGTGAAGACCAAGGACAACATCAGATCACAGGTGACTAAGGAAACAGGCCGTTTTCTACATTTGTCTTATCTTTATTCCGACGTTTCGTAATATTACCGTTATTAAATCTTCTGGGAATCTGTCAATAAACATCATGCAATTATAAAACAATCTTAAAATACTGCTTTTTGAATTTTTTTAAGATTGTTTTATAATTTTATGATGTTTATTGACAGATTCCCAGAAGATGTAATAAAGGTAATTTTACGAAACGTCGGAGTAAAGATAAGACAAATGTAGAAAATGGCCTGTTTCTTTAGTCACCTGTGATTTTATATATATATATATATATATATATATATATTATACACATACATATATGTGTGCGCGTATGTATGCATGCAGAAAGTTATAAACTTTTATTTCATCGATGTTAAAAACCCATTAACCTGAATCACCTTTTGAGAAGGATCATAGGTCCCGGGCAATATTTCAGAAAACCTGGATGATGAAACTACATTTCATGGACAGACCCAAATCCCAGAAAATATATTTCCTCTCTGACCCCCAATCCAGTTTCTTGATGCACACTAGTTCTTTGAGTAAAATTTAACTCTCCTCCTCCTCCTCCTCCTCTTCCCTTCTTCCACCCTATTTCTTCTTCCTCTTCTTCTTCTTCATCACGTCTCAATCTCGAAAGGTTATTTGCATGATCCTGCACAAAATATACGTTACCTGAAGAAAACTCGTTTCTCCCGAAGGACAGGAAAATCTACCGTTGTCCAGGGTGTTCTTGAAAGAGAGAGAGACACCTTCTTGGTTTCTTCTATCCATGATTTATGGTGAAAGTTAACGTTTTAACTTTTTCTACCTCTTCTTATTCAGAAGTTTTATGAAGAACCCTATTCATATGGAACAAGCCCAGCAAAAGGGCCATTGACTTGAGATTCAGGCTTCCAAAGAAATATTATTATTATTATTATTATTATTATTATTATTATTATTATTATTATTATTATTATTATTATTATTATTATTATTCAGAAGAAAAACCTATATTCATAAGGAACAAGCCCACCACAGGTGCCGCTGACTTGAGATTCAAGCTTCCAAAGAATATTGCGTTCATTACAAAGAAGTAACAGAAATGCAGAAAGAAATCACTTATTAAAAAAGAAAAAAATAAATGAACGAATTAATAAACAAATAGATAGAATTATAAGTAAATTATTAAAATACAAGGAGAATCATATTAGGGCAGTAAAGCAATTGCAGCATCTACGCTTGAACATTTGATGTTCCAATTGCTCGACATCCTCACGAAGACTCTTCTACTTTTTCCGTGAATCGAATCGCATAAAATGTAGGTGAGATTCATTTTCCGAGACGTATAATTAAACCGCAAATTCTTCTTGGGGGTTCGCTCATCTGCCTGCATTCAACCGCGCGACTGCAGGCATTCAGGCATTTTTATTTTTGTCTTCATTTATATTTCAGCAATGGCGGAGTCTTCGGTTTTGGGGAATAATTAAGAAGAGAGAGAGAGAGAGAGAGAGAGAGCTAGAAGAAGAGAAAAACAAAGAACGAGAGAGAGAAAGAGAGAGAGAGAAGAGAAAAACAAAGAACGAGAGAGAGAGAGAGAGAGAGAGAGAGAGTTTTGTCGCTAGAGAACATCATTATTGTGATCTCACTGACATCTTATATTTTACATTAAAGTCACGCTTTAGATTCCGAGGGTGAAACGGGGCAAGTCCTGGAAGGTGCCCTTAGGTTGAGGGCCCAAATCCCTGACCTGACGCCCTAGATCTACTTTTGTAGAAGAGAGAGAGAGAGAGAGAGAGAGACGGGGGGGCGGGGGCATGAATCCATGACCTGACACCCTGATCCCTGGATAGAAGCATTAGCTCTAGTTAAGTAAACGAGAGAGAGAGAGAGATTCAGGGCCTGAATCCCTGACCTGACACCCTTATTTCGAGTGTGTAACTCTTGCAGAGGAGAGAGAGAAAGAGAGAGAGAGACTCAGGACCTGAATCCATGACCTGACGCCCTGATTTCGACTGTGTAACTCTAGCTCCAGTTTTGCAGACACGAGAGAGAGAGAGAGAGAGAGAGAGAGAGAGGGAGGGAGAGGTTGCAAGGGCTGGTGAAGACGAGTAATTAGAGGCACGAAGACCCGTTGAAATGCGCATAAGCAACAGCTGGTATAGATCCGGGACTTGTTCCTGTCCTGTTATGCATCCCAGGGACGTCGGGCAGTGTAACCAACCTCTGCGCATGCCCGGAATTATTATCATCTGGGCAATTTTAATACAATTTCGTACGCCTTCCCAGACGAACATGGGACCTCGTTGTTGAAGTCATTATCCGTCCAGCTGAATGTGGCTAATAATTTGGCTAATAATTCGCGTCCCCTAATTGCTGGTGTTTTTCAAATTATGTCATTACGAAAGAACATATATAAGATTTCACGTTGCCACATCTCTCAAGTATGTAAATTTTCAGATGTTTAAAGATGGTCGTCTTGGAGATTATTTTTTTTTTCTGACGTTACGGCTTTACAATGCAGTGTCATGCTGATTTGTAGATGCGGGCAAAAAGTAAACTTTTATACGACATCTGGCTTGGAGATCAAATTTATTGATGTAGAATTTGGTGTTATTTTTTAAAGATGATAGTGATATAATGGTAAGAAATGAGTCTTAAAAGTAAAAATTAGACATTTAGTTCGTAGTTATTTTGTATTATGTAATTTGATAAGGTTGAAATAAAGGAAACATAGAAGTAGAAAAAATGTAAATTATTAATAATAATAATAATAATAATAATGGTAGTAGTAGTAGTAGTGGTAGTAGTAGGGGGATATCAGTTGCACTAGTAATATTATCATCATTAAAACTCAGGAAACATTCGTATTTAAGTCTGAAATGTCATCTTGTTAAGGGACCTTTACAAGTGAAGTCCAGTACGGAAAAAAAGAAGATAAAAAGATGACTATTTGAAAACGAGGATAAGTATACCAATAAATAAATGTCTATATGTCAGTTCATATACAGTATATGAATATATATATATATATATATATATATGTATGTATATAGAATATATAATATATATATATATATATATGTGTGTGTGTAATATATAATATATATATAATATATATATATATATATATATATGTATGTATATATGTATATTACTAAAAGGACCTCATTCATACTGGATGGTATCTAATGGATTCTTTTAAAACTCCTGAACCAATCCATCTCGAGGTCAAATAAATTAACTTTATCACATACACAATTGTTCTGTGCGTTAGTATGTGATAATGTTAGTATGTGATAAAGTTAATTTATTTGACCTCGAGATGGATTGGTTCAGGAGTTTTAAAAGAATCCATTAGATACCATCATACTACTAACGCACAGAACAATTGTGTATGTGATAAAATTAATTTATTCGACCTCGAGATGGATTGGTTCAGGAGTTTTAAAAGAATCCATTAGGTACCATCCAGTTTGAATGAGGTCCTTTTAGTAATTCTACTAACGCACAGAACAATTGTGTATGTGATAAAGTTAATATATATGTATATATATACACACATATATATGTATATATATATACATACATACATACATACATACATACATACATACATACATACATACAAAAAGTATATGTGAGTATATGTATAATCTCTAAATTTAACAGACTAGCATAATCCATTGTTCCTTGTAGGTTAGATTTTCTTTGCATACCTTGAATAGATCCAGTCTATGAAGACATACTTTACCACAAATTATTGACTCCTAGTAAAGACCTGTTGAGATTTTCTTTCCATATTTGTCTCATGGCCCTGGCATGATTTTCTTCTTTTTCCTCTTCTCTAACTCTCGTCTCATGGCAGAAATCTCTTCCTCCTCTTATTTCGATCAGTATCTGCTGCTACTTTCACCCTCCAGTAAATCAAAGCTTAGCCCATCATTAAAGTTTGCCCCAAGAAGGTTCTGTGATTTGTACATTTAATTCCTTAACAGGTTCACACAACGGGCGCTGTCTCGGTTTTTTGTGGGTACCGCGTGACGTCATGGCCCGTGTTTTATATTTATTTTTATTTTCTGTTGTAGAACTGTAAGAGCCAGGTGGCTGTAGGCTTACGGTGAATAGCGCGTGTGTTTTATTATGTATACACACACAACACACACCCTCAGCTACCTACCAGGTACATAATCTACTGCTTAGGTCAGCAAAAGTACATTGGGTTTTAACAGAATGAGTCTACATCATTACATCATTCTTGTTTCACCAGGAATCGAACCCAGGTTATGTAGTTAATGAGGCAATTGTCAAAGCCAGTGGGTTATGTATATAATATATACATACTGTACATGCATGAAACACAAGGTTTGTAAATATCTCATCAAATAAGGAAAATACTGATGGTTTACGCAGTGCGAAATCTCTCTCTCTCTCTCTCTCACAAAATAACAAGACAATATATGAACATAAAAAAAAACACCCTGGTTTTGTATCTCTCTCTCTCTCTCTCTCTCTCTCTCTCTCTCTATGTGTGTGTGTGTGGTGGTCAGGATAATCAACACTAAAGGGATGAAATCAAATGTTAACCTAGATATAAAGTAACCTCAGGTAACAGCCCGAGCTTACCTTTTTTACATAAATAACAACCCGAAGTTACCTTATATACCTAAATATAAGGTAACCTGGGGTAACAACCAACGACAAAACTGTCTGTGGTCCTTTAGAGGACATCCGGGACTTGGGAGCTGAAAGGTATACGTAGTAGCGGCGCCTGACTTCACTGTGATTCACTTAGAGGCAATTGTTGATTCGTCTTCGCTTCTTTTGCTTCTTTGCGCTGGTTTTGTGTGTGTGTGTATGTGTGTGTGTGTGTGTGTGTGTGTTGGTGCTGAGAGAGAGAGAGAGAGAGAGAGAACTGAAGTACAAGTGACCTCAAAAGGACCACAGGCTGTTTTGTCTTTGTTTGTTACCCGAGGTCACCTTACATTTAGGTTAACATTTGATTTCATCCCTTTAGTGTTGAATATCCTGACAAGAGAGAGAGAGAATTTTGCATTTCGTAAACCATTAGTAATTTTCAGCATTCATATGTCGTTTATAAACCGATATTATTGAGAAAATAATGAGGAAATGTTGCTGTTTCAATTATTACAGTAATAATGGTGATTGCGCCTAGCATATCGGGAGCGAGAGAGAGAGAGAGAGAGAGAGAGGAATCTAATCGGAGATGATGTCATCTTGTGTTCTCATTATTTATAAGGAAGAGGATTCATGCTTCTTTCGGACAAAGTTCATGATGTATATATGCTCTGAGATCATCAACATTATTATTATTATTATTAATATTATTATTATCATTATTATTATTATTATTATTATTATTATTATTATTATTTATGAGAAAGGCATTACAAAATTTTCATTGTTACTTAGATACATACACAACAAATTCTTTTGAGTTGGAGTATGGCTGTAAGCTTTTAACCGATTCTTCCTAATTTTTACTTAGGTATTTATTTATGATTTGATTATTTATGATTAAGATTTACGGCACATGAATGGAATACCAATTTGACTTCAGTTCCATGACTCATTGTATATACAGTATGTTGTTTATATATATAATATATAAACAACATACTGTATTATATATTATATGTATATATATATACATACATACATACAGATCATCCGCATTCGATATGTGCTTATCTTGTAGCTGGACATGCGTGCCAAAAAAATCAAACACATTTTTTGACTTCCTTCTAGACTTGTGACTGTGTTCGGATGTTTACAAATTAAAAGAAAAAGCTTTGCTCTGAAATCCCTTGTTTTTGGCTGCGATCATGTACATAACCCCAAATAAGAAAGAAGAATTCGCTATAGTGCTTTATTCTTATTGGTTGATCTGTTGATGATGTCTCTCGCCAAAACAATTGGGATGCTTTCAGAGCGATTGGCCGGTTCTGCGAATTTCTTATTGTCAGATGGTCCTGCTTTTAGAAGTCCTAATTGGCTGGTCATTCGCTCAGTGTGACGTCTTGGTCTTCTGCGAATTTGTGTTTCATTATAATGAGTTTTGCTTGTTTGTCGTTTATTTGTTCTTTAAGGTTATATCGTAGCGTATGGAATGTTATAGGATTCATTTGCATGATTTACCAAAAATGGTGAATTTTTGCACGTCAAGTCGTGTTTGTTATTTGATAAAATAAATACCATTCGTCGTAAAAGTTATTTGCAAAATATTTCGTTGTAAAAGTTAATTGCAAAATATATCATTGTAAAAATAATTTGCAGAATATTTCATAAATTCATAGTAAAATCTCTTTGCAAGATATTTCATTGTAAAGGTTATTTGCAACATATTTCATCGTAAAAATTATTTGCAAAATATTTCGTTATAAGAGTATTTGCAAAATATTTAATTAAAAAAGTGACTTGGAAAATTTCGGTATAAAAGTTATTTGCAAAATATTTCATAGTAAAAATTATTTGCAAAATATTTCATTGTAGAACTTATTTGCGAAATATTTCATTGTAAAAGTCACTTGAAAAATATTTCATTGTAAGAGTTATTTGCAAAATATTTAATTGTAAAACTTATTTGCAAAATATTTCATTGTAAAATTATTTGCAAAATATTTCATTGTAAAATATTTTTGCAAAAATATATAAATTAAAAATTTTGCAAAAAATGTCCTGGCAAAAGTTATTTGCAAAATATTCCATTGGAAAGTTATTTGCAAAAATATTCCATTGTTAACTTATTTGCAAAATAATTAATTGTAAAGTTATATGTAAAATATTTCATAGTAAAACTTATTTGCAAAATATTTAATTGTAAAAGTTAATTGTCAACTATTTCATTTTAAAAGTTATTTGCAAAATATTTCTTTATAAAAGTTATTTGCAGAATATTTAATTGTAAAAGTTCATTATCAACTATTTCATTATAAAAGTTCTTTGCAAAATATTTCATTGTAAAAGTTATTTGTAAAATATACTTGACGCAGGAATTCCAAGAATTGAAAAAAGAATCATAAATATGAATTAGCTTTTTAGCTTGCATCATATAAATCCCCTTATATAAATATAAATAATAAAAAATAATGTCCACTGGGAAAGTTATTTACAAAATGTTCCCTACACAGATTCCAAAAATAATATAAAAAGCAGTTATAAAATTGTAGGGATATTTTTTATCCGAATAGCTTGCAACCCACCACGTTAATCCCCTTATATAAATATAAATAATAGAAATAGTATTCATTGCAAAAGTTATTTGCGAAATATTGAAAATATCCAAAAATTCAAAAAACATGAAATTTTAAAATTGTAGGATGATTTATCTCTTAATGGCTTATAACCCACCACGTAAATCCCCTTGTGTAAATATAAATAATATAAATAGTATTCATTATAAATTTATTTGCAGAAAGTATTGATGCAGAAATTCCAAAAATTAAAAAATATAAATATATAATAAAATAATGTTCATTGTAGAAGTTATTTGCAAAATTTTCAGAATACCAAAAATTCAAAAAAAAAAAATTATAAAATTGTAAGAATATTTTTTATCTTATAGCTTGCAACCCACCACGTGAATCCCCCTTGTATATTAAAGATAAAAAAAAAACAGCAGATTGCCGTGAGTAAGTTGACACGTGTAAGGGAAGAACCACATTACACTTCTAAAAGGACTGGCACTCGAGTGGCACTATTGAAAGCCGTGTTGTCATCGGTGACGTCACTGGGGCACTCACTCCGCTAGAGGTTTGATTCTGGGAAGGACCTTGGCGACAAGATCCGCTCTCTTGCGCTCGCTCACGGGCGGACGCACGGACGAACAAACGTGCTAAAATGGGTTACACTGACGTCTTTCATGAGAGAGAGAGAGAGAGAGAGAGAGAGAATAGTCCCGAAGTCTTTTCTCTCTTTTTCTCGATGTTATGTGATGCAATATTGCAAGTTCCTTCTTTTTTTTTTTTGCTCAAGAAGAGATTGCTTTGGTTTGAGCTGTAATAAGGGGTAAGATATTGTTGCAACATGTTTATGAACTGATAAGTGTGCTTGTGCTTTATGTGTGTGTGTGTATATATATATATAATATATATAATATATATGTGTATTATATATATATATATATATATATTGTTTACGCTGAACAAAATTTTTTTGGTACATGCTTACATGCATACATGCAATTAATGTTACCGTCTCGCTGTTAATTGTTAAGGTCTGATTCATACGATCCCTGGGTTTTGTATCGTTTGTTGTAACTCTTCTTGCCAATTCTTATTGATTATTTTTTTTATATTTGACTTATTTGGTAATATGATAAACTTTATTATACTTAGTAACAAATATACGTAGCAAGACTTACGACCATAACGAACATAAGACGCTTCAATTTTGCCCTGATACATAGAAATTAAAATAAATGCATTTGGACTGGAAAGTCTTTAAGTCACGCCTAAGGGACGAACTCTCTAACAACCATCCGGACTTGCATTTGACTTCTGAAAGTCACAAACCCTTCAGGATATCATTCAACCGTCATTCCTTTTGGGACACTTGAGAGGAAAGCATTTCCACCCCTCTCTCTCTCTCTCTCTCTCTCTCTCTCTAACAGTTTTCAATGGAATACAGAAGTATGACTTTTGACTTTGACAATCTCTCTCTCTCTCTCTCTCTCTCTCACACAACACAAAAACACACTCGCGTATACACACACACACACTCAAACACACCCACACCCACACCCACACGCACACACTCACACACACCCACACCCACACACATTTATATAATATATATATATATATATATATATGGTATAGTTGCAGTTATTTGCTATTTCAATAAAAAATTGATTTAAAATAGCGACCTCGACTAGTTATTAAGGTGAGGAGAAGACGAAGAGAAAATGAGCAAATTGATTTAGCAAAACTCCTAAAATTTTGTGGAACACTTCAGTATATTTTTATATTGAGAATAAAAAAAAATATAAATCATTTAAAATAGTCCCATTCAATATTGCAATATTCGGCTTAAACTTGAGAAAGCAACTGAGAGTAATTTCATATTTTACTCTAGTGTGAATTGCAGATACATAAAGTGACTCACCATCCTTTCAGGGGGCGTTTATCGTGAATGTCAACAGGCATGATTGTGAATCCTTTCGTGATTCATGATTCACGAAGAATCGCGGAAGACTCTTCGTTTCTAGATTCTGATTCCTGTGAATCGGGATTAATCTCGTTGGTTTTTTTTTTTTACTTCCGTGGAAGGTTTGTGGGAAAGGAATATATTTCATTGAGGATTTTCACATACGGTATGTATGTGGTGTATACTGTACGTGTTTGTATGTGAAGTGTCAAATGCATATATATATAAATATATATGTGTGTGTGTGTGTGTGTGTAATATATGTATAATATATATATGCACAAATATATTTTCTACTTGTATATTTGCATCGACGACGTATGAGTTACTGGGCCAAAATATGTTTCTACTACCGGAAGTGGACCACTACTAATCAGATATTCCACAATAGACTTTGATGTAGGTCGCGGTTCGATACTAAATCGAAACACGAAGATCCTCTTGGTACCAGTGCAGTGTTTTGTTTTTATTGATTTGATTGTATTAAACTAAATCTTTACTCTAGATTTTCATTTCTGCAGTTTGGGAATTCTTTTAATGTATACACACAATATATAAATATATATATATATATCATATATATATATATATAAATTACTATATGGAACCATGTCATTTATCAAAGGCTTGAGAAACACAGAAGACTGTGGTGAATCCCAGTGCAAAAGTTAACTAAATTTATCAGATTTATCCTACATTAAACGTATCAGTTTTATACCTTTGATACGGGCTTGTTTGAATAGAATGGGGTTTTAAAGTTAGAATAATCTAGTGTTAATCGAAAGAAATACTGATGATTATCAGTCAGTAAAATAAATACTTAAATGATTAAACACATGAGGAATTGATTGAAAGGCTTAATAGATTGTAATAGGTATGATGAGTAACATGAACAATGCTGGGAATTACTCATTATTATTATTCAAAGTTCAAACAAAGCAACATGACATTGGACATTGAATCCAAACAGAAAGGAATGCTGAAGGACTGAATGAAAGCATGATTCGAGTGGCATCGCACGGCCGAGTCACTTTTCTAAAAGGGGCCTTAGCAGATTTCTACCAGTGAATGATGTTGAACGTTGACGCGCGGCGGCGCCCTTTGAGCTGATTCATTCAGCCCTGAGGCTTCGTGGACATCGTTTTCTAGACTCGAGGTTTCTGTGGTGGCTGCGTTTGTTAGTTCCCCTTTCCACAACCTCTTATTTGGTTTGCCTTCCTTATTTCCGTTCTTTGAAAGGAATTCTATGACTGGTTTAAAGTGAATTTGCAAGATAGAGTTATTATTGATAATTTTTCACAGTTTGGCTTGCTATGAATTTACAAGATCGAATTATTATAATTTTCTACTATCTCTTTGTATTTTTCTTGGTAGATGATTAAGAAGTGTTTGTTAACCAACTTCTCATAACGTCTTATTTAATTAATTTTTCCTTATTTCCGTTCTTCGTAAAGAATTCTATGACTGGTTAAGTTTTCATCTCTCTCTTAGCCTTTTGTTTTAAAGAATTTTAATTTTTTTTAAAGATTTGTTTAAATAAGGCGTATTGAAACACAAGCAGAACTGTATTTGTTTCAGTTAACTCAAGCATACGTAGGTCGTCAGAACAAGTCTATTTTAAAATTTATATTTGGATCAAGTCAGACTTTTTGAAATATTAGAATTTGGTCACATGAAGTAGCAGTGGACATAATAATATCTAATTTTTCAGTAGAGGTCTTCAGCCAGTGATTGTTGCAAGGTTTTATAACTCCCTTATATGGCCGAGGTATCAACCCCTGCCCTTAGCCAACTTCTTTTTATCTGGCCAGGGGCTGGCTGGAGTATATAATTTATCATGCCTTACGAATGTAAAAATATGCAGACAAAACACAAATTTAGATCGTATATTGAAGATTTTTCCTTATTTTTTATATTGTTTGTAATGTGTTTTCATTTAAATGGAACCCACACAATTTAGATGTATGCTAAAGATTTTTATTTTTTTATGTTATATGTTCTCATTTACATGAAACCCACCACAACAAGTTTCCAATGTGTGATAAATGAAGGAATGTTCAGTTATTTGTCTACAGACAAATTCACCATTAAGATGATAATAATTATTCTCTCTCTCTCTCTCTCTCTCTCTCTCTCTATATATATATATATGATATATATATATAATATATATATATATATATATAACATGTATGTATATATTTCTTATACATACATACATACATATATATCATTTGTCAGGTGAAAATCAAATAAAAAATCTAATTAACTTTTTGCAATTATTTACCCTACAGTGTAAATAATTCTTCAAAGTTAAAGAGGATATTAAAATTTCGTTTTACCCAACAGTCATATATACTATATATCGTCTGTAAATTCACGAAAAAACAAAATTTACCTCTACCCCACACTACAGTATATAAACGCTTTATCATCTGTAAGTTCACGAAAAAAAAATTCATGAAAAAAAAGTAAATTTTCCTCCACCCACACTTTATATAAACTGTATATCGTCTGTAAGTTAGTGGGAAAACTAAATTCCCTTTATTCCCACAACTAGACGTATACAGTAATCGTCCACAGGTCACTGGAAAAGCTAAATTTCCCCAAACGACACTCACCCGAACTGCACATACCGTACAGTAGGTAAGTTAAATAAAGTGGGGGTCACGTGGGTGAGTGAGTTGTTTCCTTGACTTGTGAGCCCTTGTCCGTTATACCTGATTGTACTGTGGAAAGTAAAGTGGGGGTGGGGGTGGGGGGTGACAGTGAAGGAAGTTTGGGAAAAGGGTAAGGTGGGGGGTATAATGAGAGTGGAGCAAATGTTGCTTGGGTGAAGGGGAAATGAAAGTTAATTATTACCTGAGCACTCTGGTGGACCAACAGAGAGGATTTTGGTAAGTCAGATTTAATGAGGTTATAGAGATTATTATTATGATTATAATTATAATAATAGTCTAACTGCCCATCGGTTATTGCTACTGTTGGCAGAGGACACCGAACTGAAGTTATTTTATTAATAGGTGTTCATATCCGGTTAGGATTGTTGATGTGAGAGGGCATTATTGTGGCCCATCAGTGGCTGCCCTCATCCTTGAATTCTTGCATATGCAATGATCTGCGTCATTTAGGTGTTTGGTTACTTTTGTTTCAGAGGTTTTTGATATCGTCTGCGCGGTTTTGTTTCTGCAATTACATTTGTTATTGTTTATTTCTCAAATCATTAAATTAAAGAGTCGTATTCCTTGTCCGTCTTAGTCTTTCAGATCGTTTGGTAATTTGTATTCATTACTTCATGTAGTGTCTGACAATGTTTCATTAACTGTTCACTCAAGTTTTATTCACGATTAAATGATTAGACGTAGAACTACGTACAGGATAATCATATTCCTCTCTTGCTATAAAGAATCATGAACTTATGCATAGCAATAGTCCCACCATGCTCATAATGGTATTATCTATTTCAAGAAAATCAGAACACAAAGCATCTGTTTACTATTCCATTTCACCTCAGAGACAGAGAAACTGTTCAGTTTTCCCAAATTAACACCTTGAGGAATCCCTCCGTTCAGTAAACTGGCATTCCTGTGAATCAACCCATTATTGCGTAAAAGAGGCTATTGAATCGTTTGCAGAGAAGCCAAGGCTCAGTTTGATGAATGGGGATAGAGTGACCAATAGCAGCTCAGACAGCCTCATTCACCACAAATAACCCAGTTTGTAGAAGGATCGTATAGGGTTATGGTCCACTTTTTGGGGTTAATAGGATTACTGCACTTTAGGGCAGTGACAGTTCAGTTGGTTTCACGTGGACTTCGCAGTATAGTGGTCAGGGGTTCATATGATAGACTTCACGGAGAACACGACTTACCGTCCCTTTGAAGTACGGGAGAGGACCAGTTTTGGGAAATTTGTAGGTCAATCAGCACATCAGCAGCCGTTGCATGGTTCCCCTAGGTCCTAGCTTGGGTGGAAAGGGATTTATAGTTACATAATATTGTTACTATTTGCAATATTCAATCGCAAGAAGCAAATTTAAACTGCCATTATTTTACCAGACAAGTTGCCACAGAAAAGAATGCGCAGTAAATGATATTCTAATTTAGCTTTTCAGACAACCCGACACAATCCAGACATATGCATTCAGTGTAACACTATTTTTTGTCGCAAGATATAATATAGAAATTACTAAAACCTACGGGATGAGAGAGAGAGAGAGAGAGAGAGAGAGAAGGTGAATTCTTAAGAACGAAAGATGACATTAAAAACTGAATGTGATCATCTAGAAGAGAGAGAGAGAGAGAGAACTTCAACGTTGGAGCACGTACGGGTCATTCATTTTTGGGTATATTCAATACATGTGACTCTCCTCGAGGCTTTTATGCTTGCCATTCTTTTTTCTATTTTTTTTTTTTTATTAATTCCTCGAATATTGCTCCGAAAAACTCGTTCTGAATTCTCGGGAGATTGACCTTTACTTGGAGTTATTTTTCCATTTTTTTTATTATCACTTGATCTGATCTGTTTTCTCTTTTAAATATTTTATGGCCGTTGGATTGAGGGAGAGAGTTGTCGTTATGATATATATATATATATATGTGTGTGTATATATAATGTATATATGTATTTACACACACACACACACACACACACATACATATATATATATATATATATATCATATGTGTGTGCTTGTATATATGTACGTGTATAAATTTAAGGGTTGATTGATTTATTTATTTAGTAATTTATTTATTTCCTTCTTTCTTTATTTATTCATTTATTTATTTTCTTATGGATGTGTGTGTTGTGTATCCTCGGAATGTCCTCAAAATTAACAGCAACTATAAAGTCACCAAAGCCTAATTAGAAATTTTCAGGCATTGACAATTTTCTTGACTCTACCATTCAAATTTAACGTCAAAAAGGCAGTTTTCAATTACTTAAATCTTTCACGCATAAATTCAAGCTACCAGTTTGACGGAAACCTCCACCGGAACCCGGCATTTTTCGACACCGTGGCCAGGCTTTCGGTCAGAATTCGTCCAGGTGTTTTTTGAGGGTCAAGGATTATTATCCTTCACAGCGGAAGTGGAGGATCCAGGAAGGATTTATTGTGGAATGGGACCAGACGGCTGTCTGGAGGAAAAGGAACTGGGTCCAGTGCGAATAACACTTTCTCTCTCTCTCTCTCTCTCTCTCTCTCATATATATATACATATATATATATATATAATATATATCTATATATATATATATATATTAATATATGTATAAATTAATATTAATATATATATATATATATATATATGTGTGTGTGTGTGTGTGTGTGTGTATGTGTATGTTTGTGTTATGTGTGTGTATTCACAAATAAATGCAAATATATACGTTAAAATACAAATCCTCTACATTACCTGGATCAAAAACACCATCATATGCCCACTTTCTAATACTCAAGCACCAACTATTTCTTCGGTGAAAATAAAGAAATTATTATTATTATTATTATTATTATTATTATTATTATTATTATTATTATTATTATTATTATTATTATTATGAGTAAGGCCTCCTGGGCCTCCTGTTCCCCAGGTCAGGAAGGAAGCACACCATTCTTTCTGAGCGCAGCTGTTTCCGTTCTTCCGGAAAGAGATGGAAAATAATGACCAATTTTTGGTGAAAGTTTTGTTGGAAGTGAAGTGAAGAAAAAATTGTTTGTTTTTAATGAATTTTTTTAGCATTTATTAAGGATGTTTCTAAATATTTATTCTGGAATTTTGATAGAGAAATAACCACTTTTATCTGAATCTTGGCATTTTTTAAAAGATGCTTTTATATATTTATTCGGAAATCTTCAAAGAATAATAAACATTATTATCCGAAGTTTTTCAAAGAACTTTGTAAAGAGGATAATTAATATTTATATCATTTCTCTGCCTTTTAATCTTATATTCTTAGTAATTTCTGTATTTTATTTAATTAGTAATTTATTTATTTATTTTTACATAGTAATACAGAATGATCGTAAATACATAATTTTTAAGGACCTGTAATGTGTCAACACTATTACATACGAGCCACAAGTTTTATTATCGATGTCCAATACCATTTAATAAAGTGAACACAATGTACATTTATCTAAAACCCACTCAAGATGTAAATAAATTCTTCAGTCAGCTTACATTTCTTTTTTTACCTCTTTTGCTGAACATTACCGTAAGTTAACTCAGGTGATGGAGGAACTTCGATGGTATCTGAAGAAAGTCTCTGACAATTTTGATTAAAACTGTCTGTTAACTTTTGTTCATTTTATTTTCAGCATTCCGTGACGCTGTGTCGTTCGTTTTGACCTGTGAAGCCTTCGTGAAATTCATTTCGCAGATTATTTTTTTTTTATTTAATAAAAAAAAACTGTCTTTGTGGAATATTTATGCTAAAGCTTAGCTTTTTCATTTAATCATAAGGTATAATGTTTTTTTTTGTCATATTCCCCTCCCCCTTTTACGTAGAATTTTCATGGCAAAAAATAATTATCTCGGTAAAGTATTTTTTTTCATTTCGCAGAAATATATATGCTAAAACTTACCTTTTTCATTTAACCATACGGCATGATATTTTTTATTATATACCCATTCCGATTAATTTCCATATGAAAAAAATTTTTACCTCACTAAGGTATTTTTTTTATCCTGATCATAGTTCCTCCATGCGATTGTGTAATACTACATACTTTAAATACCTGTAGTGTCCTTTATTTAGTACTTTTTTTTCTTTGATCGGTTTGTGGTTGATATCCGTGCTCAGGCAAAGGGAACACGTATCATTCGAGATTAAAGTCAGATGGCCGTATTGAAATCAGTTCCTGGTACGTTGCAATCTGATTTGTATGTGTGTATGATGTATATATAGATAGGATATATATATATATATATGTATATATATAAATAAGTAAATAAATATATATGTACGCGCGCGCGCGCACACACATATGTATATATATACATATAGTATATATATACACGTACAATATATATGTATACATATTTATACATATACATTATTTTTTTTTCTTTGTTGTACATGCATGTAAAAATTATTAGCATTACCGATAGAGCTCACTGAAGTTCACTTAATATGAAATAGTGCTTTGTAATTGATACTAAGAAATGAAAATGCAAATCCCGACGTTTTTAAATCTCTTTCTCAGAGAAAAAAAATACCTAAGTAAGATGGACTGCGTTGATGGCTATTGATTGCATCAATAAGCTCCTTTGAATATACTTATTCAGGTTGATATTTTAATATTAAATTACTTTGATTTTTAAAGATATCTAACACGCACACACACACACACATATATATATTATATATATATGTAACTATGTATATGTATACGTGCATATATATATACATATATATATACATATATATGATATATATGCACATATATATGTATATATAAGGTGACAAGGTATTGAGACACTCTAATATATATGCAATCAGCCCAGTGGGTCCCGTAGCTATGTGGTGTATCGAATGTCTCACCTTTCGAAGGTCCATGGATCTTCCCTGTAATTCCGCCCACCAGTTCACTCAACTCTAAAATGATTACCGGGTTCGATACCTGGATAAGATTGATATGTATTTTATTTAGATGAGGGTTTAGGCTATTCAAGGAACAGATATAAGTTTTGTATCTTTAATAAAAGTTTGAATTATTCCACTACAGTTTAATCTAAGCAAATGGACGCTATCCGCGTTAAGTAAAACGAAAATGAGATAAGATTTTATAAACATTGACATAAGATACCCACAAAACACTTCAGTAATACTAATGCAGGCTTTTGAAACATAGCGGTTAAGTGAATGAAATGCACTGGTTTAGTTATCTGGGCATGAAATACACTTGTGTGAATTCCATACATAGTGATATAAAACAAAAATACTAAAATCATTTTAAATATTATTAAATATATATATATATATATATATATATAATGTGTGTATAATGTGTGTGTGTAAATATATATATAAACACTACCTCGCCTTGCCCAAATTGGTCGATTATAAGAACAATGTCTGCATTCAAAGTCGGTGATTTAGATAAATCCCCGAGTTATTATCCTGGGAATACCCGCGTACTCTGTAGAAGCCATCATTCTCTGACAGATTTTTCCTGAAGCGTGATATATATAACATCCCACTTTACCTCAGAATAAACGAAATGTTTAAGGCAGTTGAAAACTGAATATATGAAAATAAACACCCGAAGACGCCATAAACAGAGTCAGTTATTATACTCCAATCTTTATTTTTGTTTTTTTACGATACTTCCAAAGCCACAGCCCTTCCCTGATTCACCTAGGATAACTGGGCCTATTCTGTAGGACACAATAGAACGAGTTGCCTAAGTGAACTGCATTTTTTCCTGAGACCACAACAAAGACAGCTCGCCTGTCCTCGGGTGGGACAGAATTGACCCGGTTCTCCTAGACCTAGGTGAATAAGGGAAGGGCTGCGGCTTTAGAAGTATCGTAAATATAAGAGAAAACGATATAAAAAAAGGAAAATAAAGATGGAAGTATAATAACTGACTCTGTTTATTGCGTCTTCGGGTGTTTATTTTCATATGTTCAGTTTTCAACTGCCCTAAACATTTCGTTTATTATGAGGTAAAGTGAGATGTTTTGTATATCACGCTTCAGGAGACATCGGTCAAAAAATGTTCAACACATGATGGTGAGAGACTCAAATTAAAAATTACTTACTTTTTATATTTATGCACACACATACCTGCATACATGCATACATGCATACATACATATATATATATATATATATATATATAAATGTGTGTGTATAAATATAAAACATAAGTAATATTTCATTTGAGTCTCTCACCGTCATCTGTTGAACAGGAGCTCCAAGTGGCTGTAGACCACGGAAAGAAAGTCAAGGGCGCGCATGCGCACCTTGGATCGCCGGGCTTATAATTCGTACAAGCATCCGGGTGGGATGATCTTAAGGATAAATCTCTCATGCTTTCCCAAGTCACGCAAGAGATTTAAAGTTCCTGATTTCCTCATGTTTAAAATTTTTTGTTTTGTTTATCGCTTTTTTTTTCTTGAGTTCTAATGTGCTTTTCGGAACAGAAGTGATAATTATACACTGGTGCCTAGATATATTTAAGCAGTTTACCGAATTTTTTACTACTACTACTACTACTACTACTACTACTACTACTACTACTACTACTATTAATATAATAATAATAATAATATTATTTTATTATTATTATTATTATTATTATTATTATTTTGATTTTTTATTATTAATGGTAACAAGGATAATAATACTGTTCTATTAAATTATTATTATTATTATTATTATTATTATTATTATTATTTTGATTTTTTATTATTAATGATAACAAGGATAATAACACTGTTCTATTAAAAAGGATGACAGCATCAGTGGAATTGATTTTATATAAAGAATTATTGCCTTTCTCCTTATCCAGATCATGTACATCGGCCAGCTCTTAGTGGATATCATCCCTGAAGAAAAGAGAATGGTGAGAAGAATTGAAAAGACTATATGATATCAATTCCACTGATACTGTCATTCTTTTTAATAGAACATGCTTGAAAGAGGGTCTACTCCCTTCAGATAATAATAATAAATGATAAAATAATAACAATGATAATAGTAATATTATTATTATTATTATTATTATTATTATTATTATTATTTGATATGCAAAATCGTTGAATAACATGTGTTTACACATACCTGTGTGTGTATATATATATATATATATATATATGTATATGTATATATATATACCTGTGTGTGTATGTATGTGTGCATGTATGTGTGTGTGTGTGGGTGTGTAGAAATAAATGCCCCAGCATAGGAAATCTTAGGAATCGATTCCTCTCTGAAGCTTGTTCTGATGATGGCAGGTGGTACAATCCTTACCGGGACTCTTGGAAAGGATGTGTTACAAAATGCCATTGACATCCTAAGATTCATTCAGAATCTGATCTCCTGTGACGGATTTTATTTTATTGTTTCCATTCATTTAAAGGGTTCAGTTTTTTTCAATTTTCATTTTATATTTATATAAAAAAATAATCAGTAACTTTTGATGTCAAGATGCCAGCGAACCTTCAGCTAATTCACTAATTCTGGGCTGGCCTAGATAGAGGTGATGGCCTGTATTCCTTTCAGTAAAAGAAATTATTAAATTTTTTGAGTGATTGCCCTTAAACTTTTTCCTGGCCTCCTATGTTTATTTATTTATTGTTGTTTGCTTATTAAAACGAGATTTCGTCTACCCTATTCTATATTCCTTATATCCTTAAATCAAGGCCTCGTGACCTACTAACCTTATCTCGATTATAGTGGCCAATTGTAACAAAGAGAGAGAGAGAGAGAGAGAGAGAGAGAGATACCTTGTGCCCCAGACACGTATTTAGAGTCACGTAGCACCACCTCATAATTCGTGTCAAATTGCCTGCGGTGGAGATAATTTTAGCTTCTTTAAAATCACTCTTTTTTGACTGATTTTCTCTTAACAAATTATGTAGATGCTATATGGAACGGGACCTGAAGACTGAGTGTGGTTATCTATTTATATATTTATTTATACACACCAGGTGACCCACTGATAGAATTTGAAGATGTAAACAACTAGTGACTTGAGCACATTACTCAGGGATGACCAGTCACTAAACGATCAGCAAGTCGAAAAACCTTTTTATTTCTGGTACAGACACAAGTCATCATAGAGCCAGACATCTGTGTGAGAGAGAGAGAGAGAGAGAGAGAGAGATTCAATCCTTGGTATACCTCAATTTCTCTTTCACCACTCAACTTGAAGTGAAATAGAAATAGAAAGGAATTTGGCTAAACAGAAATAGAAAAAGAAGGGAATTTGGTTAGACTGAAATAGAAATAAAAAAGGAATTAGGTTAGATAGAAATAAAAGTAGAAAGGAATTTGGTTAGACCGAAATAGAAAGAGAAAGAATTTGGTTAAGCAGAAACAGAAATGGAGAGGAATTTGGTTAGACAGAAATAGAAAGGAATTTGGTTAGACAGAAATAGAAAGGAATTTGGTTAGCAAATAGCAATTAATTTGGTTAGACAGAAACAGAAATAGAAAGGAATTTGGTTAGACAGAAACAGAATAGAAAGGAATTTGGTTAGACAGAAACAGAAATAGAAAGGAATTTGGTTAGACAGAAACAGAAAGGAATTTGGTTAGACAGAAACAGAAATAGAAAGGAATTTGGTTAGACAGAAATAGAAATAGAAAGGAATTTGGTTAGACAGAAAGAGAAAGGAGTTTGGTTATACAGAAACAGAAATAGAAAGGAATTTGGTTAGACAAATAGAAAGGAGTTTGGTTAGACAGAAACAGAAAGGAATTTGGTTAGACAGAAATAGAAAGGAGTTTGGTTAGACAGAAACAGAAATAGAAAGGAATTTGGTTAGACAGAAATAGAAAGGAATTTGGTTAGACAGAAATAGAAAGGAGTTTGGTTAGACAAACAGAAATAAAAAGGAATTTGGTCAGACAGAAACAAAAATAGAAAGGAGTTTGGTTAGACAGAAACAGAAATAGAAAGGAATTTGGTTAGACCTAAGAGGAAAATGAAGTACTTGAAACCCTCTGTCGGTGATGCACTGGATATGCAAGTGAAGTAACTTCGAGTGTTTAAGTACTGGATGAACTTGTTTTTTTTTTTTTTGTGGGTGGGGGGGTGTTATTTAACCCACTCTGCGTATTATCTGCTTCTACTCCCACCATTTACTTTGTGGAAATGTTATAATATCAAAGTCGACCATTTAGGTCTTTATACGTTTTTCTTACAATTCGTGAACAATTTAGTAACAAATCTTTATTAAAAGAACGTTTTACATTTCTCAAGTTAAGAAGTCCATTATTTATTTTTTTATTTATTTATTTATTTGTTTACTTATATTTTTATTTATTTTATTTATTTTTCAATGACCAAGCTTGATTTGAGTAGCCAAACACATCTTGATATTTTTACCATAAAAAAAATTGTACCCAGTGCACTGCTTAGCTGACCTTAAATTGGTTAACTGATAGCCATAGTAATAAATAAATAAATAAATAAATAAATAAATAATAAAAAGGTTAATAATGCATACGAAAGGAACAGAGGAATCGTGGAGTGTGAAAACCACAGAATTGTCAAAATCACGGAACATCAACTTACGCTTGGCAAGACGCACCAAAGGAGGACGACCCTTCTTCCTTTGGGATAGCACCGTCAGTGCACCCCATGCGGCTCACTGTAGGCATTACTTAAGGTTCTTTGCAGCGTCCCCGCGGCCCCTAGCTGCAACCTCTTTCATTCCTTTTACAGTACCTCGGTTCATGTTCTTTCTTCCAACTTACTCTCCACCCTCCCCTGACAATTGATTCACAGTGCAACTGCCAGGTTTTACTCCTGTTGCACCTTTCAAACCTTCTTACTCTCAATTTTCCCTTCAGCGCTGAATGACCTCCTTATAACACATTTTCGACCTAAGTTCATTTTAATGTAGATCACATAGCATTAACTTACATTACATTGAACGGATAAGCTGTTGTGTGCATTAATGCAAGATCTATAGTATTTACCCAAAGGACAAAATCCCCAAACATGTTTTGATATCTTCATAAAAAATATATATATATATATATATATATATAGATATATATATATATATATATATATCCCGAGGCAACCTTGTATCTGAGAAGTAGTTCGTTCTTGAAGTCTCACGATAGGATTCCTCTGATGCTCTTCAAGGTCGCATATATTCTTCTGAGGTACCCGGTACCCTTCCGTAGCGGTGGGCCATTTGATAAGGGTCAGATTGCCGAAACTCATTGAAATGACTAGTGGATACGATTGGACCTCTCTCTCTCTCTCTCTCTCTCTCTCTCTCGGATGTGTATGTTGTTACGAATGTGGACAGTTGTGGACAGGGAAGGCTTTTGAGAGTCATTCCAAGATCAGTTTAAAAAGTTTATTGTATTTTAATTATCTAAAAAAGAAAAAGGAGTTATCTTAAGTAGTGTATGTGTTCTTGTTAATCATCGACAGGCTAGTTTATGATATAGATACTGAAGAATATGCGGATTAAAAAACAAGAAATTCAAATGAAAAATTAATTAAATGAAAATCTAAATGCTCTATAAAAAAGTTATATCCAGCCTTGTAAAATTTGCTATCAATCATCTAGAGACAAGCTCACTGATGCAGATATTGAAAAATAGGATGGCAAAGAAATTAACCTGAAAAATTGAAGAAATAACCACTACAAAATTTAAAATCTAAAAGTCAGACGGAGACGAGTGAATAAAAGTGAATAAAAAGACTTACTCAATGCAGTCCTCTTTCTGTGTCTTGCATTACCACCAAAAATTTTAGAATTTAAAAGCCAGACGGAGTCGAGAGTGAATAAAAGTGAATAACAAGACTGCTACTCAATGAAGTCTTCGTTCTGTGTTCCATTACATAACCTTAGCACAGCTCAACAGCGAAAGGGCGGAGCGGAAGATTGCTGAATTAGACGACTCGCAGGACTTATGCTTAAGGATAGGCAGGCGGATCTGAGTCAGCAGTTGTGATTCATAGCGCCTTTTAAGAGCCACAAGAAGAAGAAGAAGAAGAAAATTTAAGACAAAAAGTAGATTCCAAACTGCGTCCCTCTCTTAATGGCCACCACTTGCCTCACAGAATCTATAGAAACCGGTTTTTTTCTTTCTTTTGAATTCTATACCTGCTTATGTTTTCCCTGAGTTAAAGTCTTCCAAGATTTTTTTTATACAAAGGTTCATCGAATTTATGGGCACTGTTTTCTTTCTATTTACTACCAGTCTAGAATTCTCTACCTTCTTCTGATTTCCCAAAGTCCTAAAGTCGTTCGTTTTTTTGTGTTCAAAGGTTAAGATGAATTTTGTCATTAGATTACCAGACCCCTGTCCTGAAAAATGAAGGGTGAATAAAGGTACATCCAAGCCTTGCACCCCGCCCCGCCCCCCAGAAAGGTTGCTTTCCACCCATAGAATTTTAAAATAGTCCCTCGCGAGATTTTCTACTTGATAAAATAGTTTTTATCTAGTCAAAACACGTTCATGCTCTGACGGGTCATCAGTGATTAAAGGAAGTTGAAGGGAGGGAGATTTTGCCACTGTTTTAGAATTTGTTAAACTGTATATATATATATATATACTGTATATATATATATATATATATATATATATTATATATATATATATATATATATATACAGTATATATATATGTGTGTGTGTGTGCATATTTATATACATATATATTTATGTACAATATTATATATATGTGTGCATGTATATATATGTATATGTATATATAATATACATATACATAGTGAACATCCAAACTTGTAATAGTGGTGAGGTACGAAATACACACGAGGATTCGTCATGGTGTTTTCTCCCGTTACAGGAATTCCTTATCTCTGATTATCTTACAGCGAAACGTCATCAAGGTGACATTTCGGATTTCACCTGTTATATCTGTGGGAGATGATGGTGTGCCTGTATTTTGAGCCTGTATGTATACGGGTATATGTATAGTCTGTATACAGGCATCCACAGACTTTTGTTATTTATACATACAGGTATTCGTTTGCCATTCACTTAGTCTCACCTGGTGTACTTGTCTTTTGAGTCTGTACGTATACAGATATATGTATAATATGCATGCAGGCATCCAAAGGCTTGTGTTAAACGTATACATACAGGCATACGACTGCCATTCACTCAGTCTTACCTGATGTCCCTGTATTTTGACTTACACATATACATGGATATGTATAGTATGTATATATGAATCCACAAGCTTGTGTTTATACGTATACATGCAGTTATCTGTATTCCCTTCACTTAGTCCCACCTGATGTACCTGTAATTTGAGCTTATAATGTATATTATGTATACAGACACCAAGAGGCTTGTGTTTATATGTATACATACAAGTATATATATTCCCCTTCACTCAGTCTCCCTTATTGTCCTTGTCTTTTGACTTATACATATACAGGTATATGTGTAGTATATATACAGGCATCCACGTTCTCGTGTCAAACTTATGCATACAGTTACATATCTGTACTTTGCTTACTCTCACCTAGGTCTAAAGATTGCCTAGGTTTTGAGCCCATACACATACAGGTGTATGTACAGTATGTATATAGGCACCCACAGGCATGTGTTAAACGTATACATACAGGTATATGTATTCACTTTGCTTGGTATTACCTATTTTCTTCCTGTTCTTCCAAATTGGTAACTGAGGTTTTGACTGGGAT